>CAXITT010000582.1:19487-46353 GCA_964033795.1 Lymnaea stagnalis | reverse complement strand
TTGTTTATTTTTTTTTTTATTTTGTTTTTTTTTCTTTTTTTTTCTCCGAAGAAGGCTTCTTGCCGCCGCGTTCGTTTTTTTTTTTCGTCCCTTTTTTTTTTTTTTGGTTTTCGCCCCATACTTTGTTTCGCTTTTTTTCTTTTTAAATATTATTTTGTAATCTACAAGAGGCTGCTGTGTTGTAAATCATTAAAAGATGGCCCAACTTTCTCACACTACAACTGTGGCTTATGTTTAAATCACTAGGACCATGTACTACAACAACGCATCACTTCTTCTTTAAGCCATGCCCAATTAACGTAGGGCTATTTTCATGAACTGGAGGAGAGGGAACAGGAGCCCCGTAATGGCGACCGGAGAATTTTAAGTTACCACAAATATGTAAAGTGATATTCTCTGTTTGTTGAATTGAGTATCGTGGACCATGTCTGTTGAACTGGAGACAAAATATTGAGATGGAGTGTCGAGATGGTTTATTTATATGAAAGCTTTCAGACATGGCGTTAACTTTCTTAAACGTGTCAGAGCTAAGGGTTTGTTTGTTCTATTGTACTTTGAAAACCGATTTAACTATTTTATTTTTGACACGAAGTTATGACGTTATGCGATAAGGTGGCGGTGTCGGTGTCTATTTGAATCTACAACCAAAACTATCAAATGATAACAACGGGATCTGACACTAGAAACATGGCCTGGGTTTTTACTTCCTCCGGATCGGTATACTTTCGTAATCATGCTCTACATTAAAAGTATCTATTACACCGCAGCAAGCGCCTTTGTAACCACCCGTGCGTCAAGATGATACAAAGGAACTCTCCAGCGCGTATCTTGCCTCCGAATATGATTGACCCGGAGCACTTTCAGCACTTTGATTTATCCCAAGGTTTTATGAACCAACTTAGACGTGTTTAGAAGGAATTGTTGTTGGTTTGTAAATTTTTGGGTTTTTTTTTTTTTTTTTAATTCCTGATTTCGGTGTTGTCGGCTCAAAGTTTCTTTTTTTTAAATATGAACCAACTTAGACGTGTTTAGAAGGAATTGTTGTTGGTTTGTAAATTTTTGGGTTTTTTTTTTTTTTTTAATTCCTGATTTCGGTGATGTCAGCTCAAAGTGTCATTTTTTTAAACAGCTATTTCTTGTGTCGTATTCCACAGGTGTGATTCCCGAAAAGTGGCGTAACTAAGGCTAGTACCGCCCGCCGGAAGGCCAAGATTTTTTTCCGCCGCCAACCACGACACAAAACTTTGGACCTAGCCAAAATTTCCACCCCTCCATATAAAAAAAAAGAAAAAGTTGCCGCCTGGGGCGGAGGGCCCTCTCCTGACCCAACTTCCATACGCCACTGTTTCTGCTCGTTGGTTTCGCTCGACACTGCTGCCGCCGTTCAGCATCAACCTCGGCCTCAGTGGCACAACGTTAACCAGGCCTGGAAGATGGAATTACCCCCAACAACAATGGCAATTACAACGTGTTCCTATTGATTGTACAACGTACAGCCCGAGCTCTGTGATGGGGAAAAAAGTGAAGACACGATTAAATTACTGTTACAAATATTAGTTTTAACAAGCGATAGGTTTTAATGTCGCATCTTGGAAAGAGATTATAGCTCACTGTAATGAGTTGATCTACATGAAAATGGGAAGTTTATGTAACGAAGGCCAAACAAGTTCCTTCTAAAGAAGTCGCTGAGATACAATAATAATAATAAAGTTCATTTCAAAAACACGCTTCATCTCTTATTAAGGCTCGAAGCGCGGTACAAAGTCAACCATATATGACAATTTATATTTTTCCACAAATAAAATAAAAAAAGGATGAATACAAAATCTACATCGAGAAATATGAGCAAGCTGGAAACAAGGAGGTAGATTACACCATCCCAGTAGGTGAGTGCGAAAAAGATGTGTTTTCAACTTAGTTTTGAAAGACTGCAACGTCTGACGGTTTCTTAGAGCGACAGGAAGGGCGTTCTAATAGTCCAATGTCGTGTAACTCAGACTATGCATCCATGGGCATCACCATTGATTTATATATATATATATATATATATATATATATATATATATATATATATATATATATTTATATATAATGCGAAAAAGGAATCCGTTAATTTGTTTACTAGATCACTCGAAACTGAAAAAAGTATACTTCATTTGTTTATTATTATTACGCTTTGGGATTGAAAGTTCTTTGATAAAAATGCACAAACAATAATGCCCTATAATTATATATGTATGTATGGCTGTCATGCTGTGTTCAGTAGATGAACTAAATAAAATTCCCACAAGTTAGCACTAATTGGTGCGTTTTTTTGTTTTTTTTTTGGGGGGGGGGGGTTTTAGTTTTTTTTTTTTTTTTTTTGGGGGGGGGGGGTTGTAGTTTTTTTTATATGAAGCGCGTTAGTAGAAGGGCAGTTCACGCATGGACCGCTTCATTTGTTTGTGCGAGTAATTTCTGGTGTAAAATAAGTTTAATGTAATTTAAAGGGAACTAGTTTGTGACATTTAAAATTTTAAGTAATGTTCATATCCCCCAATGGAACTTATTCAATCAAAAACTCTTTGAAATCTTAAATTTTTTCAACACCCCGATCGCTTCGCTTGCTCCGTCGTTCGAGACTGGCTGCAAAGTGTTTCCAGTGGCTTAGGTTTGCGTTATCTTCTAAATCTGGCGACGCCGACGCTTCAGAGAGAGCAACTAGGAGCTGATTGCTCCATTATTGTCTCTTTTTTTTTTTTTCTCCACCGCCAGTTATTCCATAAATAATATGACATCTTGGGAGATTTACTGCAGCCCAGCCATTGAGGTGATGTCTCAGAGATCAATACTTACCCCGCTGTGACTTCGAGAACCCACTTCTCTTTAGTTTGTTTCGTGGTGTTATATCGGCCGTGGATTTCTTTCGTTGAATGGTTTAACTTTTTTTTTTTTCAAGTTTAATTGTACAAAAGCGTCACTTATTTCGGGATGCTGTCTACTCCTAGGCGGCCGACTGCCACCAGGACAAGATGGTTTCATGACAAGTGTTGACGTCGGCGGTGCCTGCTTATTGACTTTACTCTCCGGCCTAGCGGACTAGAAGATGGGTCTGTCCATCATTGAAGGGACACTGGAGTATCAGGTTGGCTACTATCTCTGGGCGGTAAGTAAAAAAAAATGGTGGGATTCAGGGGAGATCACCAGGACATATATATCCCCCCCCCAACCCCAACAGCTAGCCACCCTTTTCACGTTTACAGGTGTCTTTCCCATTTCGGCCCCCTCCCGTACCCTTCCAATGCCGCTGCCCTGGTCACTCTTATTATTGGTGGCTCAGCCATTATGTGTGTAGGCGTAATGTAATATTATTTATAAAAGGGCTCAGTAGTCGAAAATATATCTGGAAAACTAAACAAACCCCCCCCCCCAAAAAAAAAATGATCATGGGTGCATTAGAGGGAGGGGGTCCACCCAAAAAATCATCACTTTTGTTTTTGAATCTTCCAAACGTCTCTGATAGTGGGGGCTCTGAATATCGTTAAGTGGGGACTCAATATTTTATTATTATCATTATTAAAGTGGTCTTATATAGCGAGGTACCCCAGGCTAGGGCTGGGCTCATCGCGATTCACGTAAAAATGGGATATAAAATAGAACAAGAAACATGGCATTAAAAAACAATTACGTAACAGCTTTGTAAAAAGATTGAGTTCACCCGCTCAAGTACTATTTACCCTTGTCTAGACATTGGAAGGCACCCAGCTCAAGTACTATTTACCCTTGTCTAGACATTGGAAGGCACCCGCTCAAGTACTATTTACCCTTGTCTAGACATTGAAAGGCACCCGCTCAAGTACTATTTACCCTATTGTCTAGCCATGGACAGCACCCACTCAAGTACTATTTACCCTATTGTCTAGCCATGGACAGCACCCACTCAAGTACTATTTACCCTATTGTCTAGCCATGGACAGCACCCACTCAAGTACTATTTACCCTATTGTCTAGCCATGGACAGCACCCACTCAAGTACTATTTACCCTATTGTCTAGCCATGGACAGCACCCACTCAAGTACTATTTACCCTATTGTCTAGCCATGGACAGCACCCACTCAAGTACTATTTACCCTATTGTCTAGCCATGGACAGCACCCACTCAAGTACTATTTACCCTATTGTCTAGCCATGGACAGCACCCACTCAAGTACTATTTACCCTATTGTCTAGCCATGGACAGCACCCACTCAAGTACTATTTACCCTATTGTCTAGCCATGGACAGCACCCACTCAAGTACTATTTACCCTATTGTCTAGACATTAGAAGGAACCCACTCAAGTACTATTTACCCTTGTCTAGCCATGGACAGCACCCACCCAAGTACTATTTACCCTTGTCTAGCCATGGACAGCACCCACCCAAGTACTATTTACCCTTGTCTAGCCATGGACAGCACCCACACAAGTACTATTTTCCCTATTGTCTAGCCATGGACAGCATCTACTCAAGTACTATTTACCCTTGTCTAGCCATGGACAGCACCCACTCAATTACTAGTTACCCTTGTCTAGACATTGGAAGGCACCCGCTCAAGTACTATTTACCCTTGTCTAGACATGGACAGCACCCGCTCAAGTACTATTTACCCTTGTCTAGCCATGGACAGCACCCACCCAAGTACTCTTTACCCTTGTCTAGACATTGGAAGGCACCCACTCAAGTACTATTTACCCTTGTCTAGACATTGGAAGGCACCCGCTCAAGTACTATTTACCCTTGTCTAGACATTGAAAGGCACCCGCTCAAGTACTATTTACCCTATTGTCTAGCCATGGACAGCACCCACTCAAGTACTATTTACCCTATTGTCTAGCCATGGACAGCACCCACTCAAGTACTATTTACCCTATTGTCTAGCCATGGACAGCACCCACCCAAGTACTATTTACCCTTGTCTAGCCATGGACAGCACCCACCCAAGTACTATTTACCCTTGTCTAGCCATGGACAGCACCCACCCAAGTACTATTTACCCTTGTCTAGCCATGGACAGCACCCACCCAAGTACTATTTACCCTTGTCTAGCCATGGACAGCACCCACCCAAGTACTATTTACCCTTGTCTAGCCATGGACAGCACCCACCCAAGTACTATTTACCCTTGTCTAGCCATGGACAGCACCCACCCAAGTACTATTTACCCTTGTCTAGCCATGGACAGCACCCACCCAAGTACTATTTACCCTTGTCTAGCCATGGACAGCACCCACCCAAGTACTATTTACCCTTGTCTAGCCATGGACAGCACCCACCCAAGTACTATTTACCCTTGTCTAGCCATGGACAGCACCCACCCAAGTACTATTTACCCTTGTCTAGCCATGGACAGCACCCACCCAAGTACTATTTACCCTTGTCTAGCCATGGACAGCACCCACCCAAGTACTATTTACCCTTGTCTAGCCATGGACAGCACCCACCCAAGTACTATTTACCCTTGTCTAGACATGGACAGCACCCACCCAAGTACTATTTACCCTTGTCTAGCCATGGACAGCACCCACCCAAGTACTATTTACCCTTGTCTAGACATGGACAGCACCCACCCAAGTACTATTTACCCTTGTCTAGCCATGGACAGGACCCACCCAAATACTATTTACCCTTGTCTAGACATGGACAGCACCCACCCAAGTACTATTTACCCTTGTCTAGCCACGGATAGCACCCACCCAAGTACTATTTACCCTTGTCTAGCCATGGACAGCACCCACCCAAGTACTATTTACCCTTGTCTAGACATGGACAGCACCCACCCAAGTACTATTTACCCTTGTTTAGCCATGGACAGCACCCACCCAAGTACTATTTACCCTTGTGTAGACATGGACAGCACCCACCCAAGTACTATTTACCCTTGTCTAGACATTGGAAGGCATCCAGCAGCATCAAGCGTTGTTTATCAGTTTATATAGCATAGTTTGGATTTTAAATATCGTACAGAGTGGCCCCTATATCGTAGTGTGGATTCCAAATATATAGTGTGGATTATAAATATCGTATAGGTTGGATTCTAACTATCGTAAAGTGTAGATTCTAAATATCATATAGTGTGGATTCTAAACATCGCATAGTCTGGATTCTAAATATAGTATAGTGTGTATTCTAAATATCGTATAGTATGGACTCTAAATATCATATAGTATGGATTCTAAATTTCGTATAGTGTGGATGATAAATATCGTATAGTATGGACTCTAAATATCGTATAGTGTGAATTCTAATTATCGTAAAGTGTAGATTCTAAATATCATATAGTGTGGACCGTGAATATCGTACAGTGTGAGACTCTGCTGTATCAACAAACTTAAAATCACACTTTATCATCTCTGCTATGAGTTATTCAATGCCTGTCCATTGTCCACCATTCAGCTTCTGAAAGCAATCTCAGGCTCCGTTCGTAGAGTCAATAAATATCCCGTTTAATGCAAACTTCCATAATGCGTAATTTGAAATGCACCTTATATTTGCTTTGACACGCAACCCTCGTCGTTTACGATATCCCTAGCTGTAACTTTAAATTTAAATGGTATGCTCTCAATACAAAACATTGGCATTTTGTTTTTTTTTAATTTTTTTAATTTTTTTTTTTAAACATTAATACAAAAATACAATAAAAAGATTGTAAGAAAAAAATGATCGATTTCACATACCAATAATGAGCATTTAAAGAGAGTGTTTAATGTATTTCTTGGAAGTTGTGTCCGCTCAAGTTTTGCCTTCTGTATTTGCTGTCTCTGATTGTTTCTTTGTCTTTCATATAAATCATCTGAGACTCCATTTAGTGTCACATTCAAACATAATAAAGGAGACCAGTGACATTAACGCAAACAAGTTTCTTTTTTTTTTCTTTTTTAAAAAGAACTAAAACCTATTCAGGGTGCCTCCACCCCACCCCATCTCCAATGTTCTCTTTAAGCTGCGCGGCTGCGCGGCCGAGCAGTAATTTCACAGACGCCGCGCAGCAGTTTTGAGTACCGCGCAGCTAATTTCCACTTAAGTGTGTGTTTGTGTCTGTAGGCTGTAAAATTTTGCGCACAAAAAAATTGATGCTGTAAAAATTTGCTCACAACTTTATGATTTTGGACACGAACCAACAAACCTTAGAGGGAACATTGCCAAGCCCCCAATTATTTTTTTTTTTAATTATTAGACCCCACCTGCTGATTTCAATGATCAGAGTTGGTCGTCGTGGCATCTAAATGGGAGCGTTTGCCGTCGTGGCATCTAAATGACAAGTACATTCCGAACATGTCTGGTGTCTTTCTTCTTCCAGTAGAACTGACTGTGCTAATTTTTGCTTGACATTGTTATCATTCACGCTGGGCGCGGCTGGGGAACAGCGGTTTGTTTATATGTAATCATATCTTTGTTTTGGCTTCTTAGTCCGTTCGATTTATTTAAACAATTGATTTATAATAACATACCATTTTGATGGTAGTTTAAATGCTAAAACCAAAGTGACTCGTGGGGCATATAGGTCTGCTTCTCAGCATCATCATCTACTGGGATTTTATTAAACTGATAAAATGTGTGAACCTTTAGTCCAGGCCCTCTTAACTGAATTTTCGGAAGATGACTTCCATCATTTGTTGTTTCTTGCTTTTGTCTTGTCTGCTCAAGTAGGCGTTTAGCCGAAACGTTCTTTTAATTGTCCTGCTTATTTTTTAAAGGCTAAACATATATTTATTTTTTAAAGATATAAAAATTCTTAAGTCCGCAACAACTTTGAGTAAATGTATTTGGTTATGCTAATGATGTGTATCCCCCCCCCCCCCCCCCCCCCCGACCCCACCCAGCCTGTTAGGCATGGGAATTCACAAACAGCTTGCGCACCGAATTTTGTGTTTTATTGCGCGTGGTGTGTTTTTAGAGAGTTGATAGTTAATGAACGCTCTCCCCCAACCTTTTAGATGGTGACGTATATTTATAGTTATTATGACGTATTGTCTAGGCCTGTGGTCGGCATATCGCGGCCCGTGAGCCGCATGAGATTCTTTAGCGACCTGAGTGCTGTTCGGCCCGTCGGCCATAAATCGTGTTTGATTCCGTAAAACATGGTACTTGACAGGTTCTTGAAAAGAAATTTGGCTCACAACATTTTTTTCCATCTTCCTGCTGCTGACGTTTTGTCTCTTTTAACCAGGCCTGCACAACATGCACCCGTGGGCCGCATGTGACCCACCAGCACATACTTGGCGGCCCTCGTAGTAACTAAATATTGTTTATTATTATTATTTTCCTAATAGCTTTCCCCCTGTCCTATAATCTTTCGGCCCGCACAAGCTTTTCGTAAAATATTTCGGCCCGCACAAGTTTTTCATAAAGATTACAACCCGCCTTACATTTTCAGTTGTGCATGCCTGCGTCTGCCGCCCACTGGTCTAGACTGTCTTTGGCGTACTTGCTCATTCGTGATCAGTCGTCGAAAGAACCTTGTAGTGGATAGTTGTGGATTGTTCTCTCTTGCTTATAGCCAGCTGCTTTATTCATGTGTTTGATTAAATGTTCAGCCTCTTAGATATATTTATAGATTAAAGTGCTGGGTGGCTGAGGGGTCTAGACTGAGCAAATCTCAAGTTGGTGGTGTGGAGTTCAATTCCAGTCAGAGCCCAGTCAAGCAAAAACACCACCAGCACCCCGGGTGGAGGGGACTCGTCAACCTTGGATGGCAACTCATCTAAGAGAAGGAAACTCTGAAATCAAAACCCGGAGATGGAGTCCCGAAAGGCGGATAACATTGGTACAATGAAACATTCCGACAACTCCTCCGACGTCACTGGTGCCAAGATGTAGCATCCATTGATGTTCCCTTGGTTATCCAGCGGCGTGGAGAGAGGCGATTTGCTGTTGGGAACCAGCTTATAAACCTAGAAGAATAATCCCAGTCCATGTGGATTTCGTACTCCGAAGCCCACTCCATCGTCCCATTGTGACGGACGGATGCCAGCAAAAAGTTACATTAATAATGGAAAAGGACGTGTATTCAATTCAGTGTTATTGCTAAGCACGAACGGGAAAAATAAGCTGATGAACGAAGCCATTCAAATATATCGCATTGCGATACCACCAAGGTTTTGTAAAACTTATTTATTCTCCCCTTCTATGTATTTTTGGCAATCTTTCAAGCCTGTAATATCTTTGGAGTTTTTTCTTTGGCCTTGTGAGATTTAAACCATCATCACTACCATCACCCCCACCCTGGGTTAGATGGTATGTTGTGCATATTTGGCCTAAAAAATGAAATTATGAACAAGGAAACCCTTAAAGGTAACCTCAAGTTTTATGGTGAGAGAAAAACGTAGGACGATGAAATAGTTCAAAAGTTTTAATGGTTAAATTTGGCAATAAACATGTTCTTCAACACTGGAATTGAAAAAGCTATAGATCAGCATCTTTCACCAAAGAAAATATGGGAGACGAAGGAGCTGAATCTGTAAACCAAAGTCAGAATCTTAAACACATATATGGAGCAGAAACTTTGAAAACAATGGCGAGCATCACTCAAAAAGTACATATCGTCATAAACAAATACCTTAGAAAGATCCTGAACATCAAATGGCCAAATACCATCACCAACAAAGATCTAATAGAAAGGACTTCTCAAGTTCCCATTGATGAAGACATCATAAAGAAATATGGAGGTGGATAGGGCATACTTATCAAAAGACTCAAGATTGCATCACCAGACAATCCCTAACATGAAATCAACAGGGGAAAAGAAAGAGAGGAAGGCCTAAGAATACATGGAGACGTTAGCAAGAGGCAGACACGCAAAGTATGGGATATCACTGGAAGCAAATGGAAAGAAATACGCAAAACCATGATGAATGGAAAATTCTTGTGGACTGTCTATGCCCCAGACGGGGTAAAAGGCATAAGAAAAGAAGAAGTCACCATCTGCAATAAACATATTATTCAACATTGTCAATACATCAATAAACATAGTATTCAACATTGACAATAAACGTATTATTCAACATTGGCAATAAACATATTCATTGACATTGGCAAAAAACATATTCATTTACATTGTCAATAAACATATTCATTGACATTGTCAATAAACATAATCATTCAATATTGACAATAAACATCATGTTCTTCAACATCCGCAATAAACATATTCTTCAACATTGTGAATACCAATATTCTTAAACATTCCCACTCTTCTACTTTCTTATCTAAGGAAACTGGAAAGTTATCTTACATCCTGTCAATTAAGTCACTGGCGTAATGTCGTTTGAAAGGTTTAGCAGATTATCCCTTCGATTCCACGCGTAGACGTCTAAGCTTTCTAAGCCGAGTTCAGAATATGTATAACTACCAGGGGACGTCTTGTATTGTGGGGAGTTTGTCGGTACACACAACACATATATACTTAATATATCTGTCACCGGTTCGTGGTGCAACTTCGAAACTTGTAAACCGGTCCGGTAAACTATAAAGTTTGGAAAACGCTGCTGCAAGATGCCTATATTTTAAGCATTCGCCAAGGAATAAGGATTGTCCGTAACTTCAATGATTTAGGAAATTATGGAAATTATTGTGTGGGGAAATAGCGCAAAGATAAAAATGGGGAATTAAATTCATTTAAAATACAAACATTAATGGGAGTACGATAATAACACTAACATCAAAGGGAGTATGACACTAACACTAAAATTTGATCCTCCTCTCATTAGGTTGTATCCCCGATACTTATCATATTCGGCACGGTGGGAAACGTCGTCTGCATTGTGGTCATGAGCAGACGTGAGATGAGAACCGCTCAAACTTCAGTGTATCTCCTGGCCTTGTCCGTGGCAGACATCTTGGTCTTGAACACGGGTCTTATGAGACATTTTATCAATGAGGTCGGTGGCTTCGATGTCAGGTGAGTTGGCGTTTGTTACTTGGGTCTTGTGAGGTGTGTTGGCAATTGTTATTGTGTCTTGTTTTTTTTTTTTTTTTTTTTTTTTTTTTTTTGTGTTTTTTTTTTTTTTTTTTTTTTTTTTTTTTTTTTTTTTGGTGGGTTTTTTGTTTTTTTGTTTTTTTTTTAAAATAATTTTTGAGAGGATGTGTGTGGATTTTTTTAATGTATTTAGTTATATTTAAAAATTTTAACACTGGGTGTTATTTTGTGGGGTCCGGGGGTCAACATTCATCTTTGAGCAAAGATTTTTTTTTTTTTTTGTTAAATGTATGTGGTAGAGAAAATATTTAGGGATCCACAGTCGGGGATGAATTGGGAGCAGTGGCGGGGCGGGCCAAGATTTGTTTGCACACTATTCCACGAAAAATAAATGTAGATGGCCGAAAATGATGCCCCTTATAATAAGAAAAAAGTTCCACAGTGTTGGACGCGCCCCCCCCCCCAAACAAACACACCCTTTTTTCCTACACCACTGATAGGAAGAGTATAGCAGGCATGGGCGGATTTGGAGAGCAACTGTCATGGATGGATATGGATACTGGAGAGCCCCAGGTAGGACGGACCCGGGGGGGGGGTGGTAGCAAACTGGGGCCAATTGAGACAGCGAACGTGCACATGACACTTGGGGTAGTCTCATTCTTTTACCTGTGTCACTTACTATGAAAAACCGACATTAAATTTTAAGAATGAATATACAATTTAATTATAATTATAGTTTAAATTTAAAACTAATATTATGATTAACTTGTATTTTCATTTTTTTTATCATAAAAAATGTGTAATATTTCATAATAAGAAAATTAAAAAGCCGATTTTTATTTGATTAAAGTCCCTGGAGCCTCAGGTTTCTGACCGCTTGTTTTAGAAAGAGCCCTGCTAGCATATAGGCAAAGAAAGAGAAGAACCTGCGAGGTCATTGAAGAAATATTGCATTCCATTGTTTCAGTGTTTAGAAATTAGACACACCAACAAATGAGCCATAAAGTTGGGTCGTTGTTTTTTTTGTTTTTTTGTTGTTGTTTTTTTTTTTTTAAACACTTCTTCTTTCTTTAAAAAACAAAATAAGAGAGCATCTTGGTGTTTGTGTCCGGTAAATTTCATTTCGTTTAGGGGTGCATATTAAATGTTAAGTTTTCATCATCTGAAATTTGAAATAAGTGAAGGTCCACCTTGGGCTTAATTTAATCCATGATGCAAAAAAATGAAGTGTTAAGGAAGTAAAGAGGTATCACCCGGACCACTAAAACAAACGTTTAAATCAAGATATGGCTTCACCTTTTTTAAAATTTCTTCCTAGACTGTAAAACGAACACCAATCTTACACTCCACAGAGAGCTCTCCGAGACGGGCTGCAAGATCAATCTCCTCATTGTCTACCTGTCCCTGGACGTCTCGGTGTGGATTCTGGTGGCCTTCACCTTCGAGCGCATCCTCTCGGTGTTCATACCGCACAAGGTCAAACATTACTGCTCGCGCGTGACGTCGCTCATCGCCATCGCTGCCATCGTCGTCGTCTTCTTCGTCCTGAACAGCCACCTGCTGTACGGCATGGTCGACCAGTCCGTGGCGAACTCCTCCGACGTCGACTTGGTCGTGGTGAGGCGGTGCGTTGCCCTGAATGACGACTACAGTCTGTTCTTGGAGACGGCGTGGCCTTGGATCGACTTCACGGTCTTCAGCCTGATCCCGATCCTCATCCTCAGCATTGGAAACACCTGCATAATCGTCCAGGTAATGATGAGTCGGAGAAAGACCGGCAGAGCTGGAAGATTGGCCGCCGGCGCGGCCGCCTCCGGCACCATCAACGCCGCCGGCGTGAAATCTCAACCCGAAGCTGCGAACGGTGGTGGCGGGGATCCGAAATTGACGCTGCCGAGGCTGAGCAGGACGTCCTCCATGACGGCGACACTCCTCGCGCTCAATCTGGTGTTTCTGGTGACCACGGTGCCGGTCAGCATTTACTTCATCGTCACGCCGACGTGGCTAAGGCAGGTCGAGACGCCCACGGATCTGGCCCGTTTGTACCTGACCTTCACCGTGCTCAACCTCATCCAGTACGTAAACAACTCAAGCAACTTTGTCATGTACTCCATCGCGGGGTCGAGGTTCCGGCGCGAGCTGCGCATTATGTTCGCGAGGAAACGGGTTTACCCGATCGACGCGGAAGTCAGACAACAGCCGGGGAGCAGGAGGCGCCACTTGCTCGGTGTGACGACGGACACGCAGCTAACGTCCAACGCCAACGGCTTGGCCATGAATAACGTCATGAACGCCCCGGTCATACGAATCAATGGTGTTCCTAGTGACGCATTAGGCTGAACTTTCTCGTGAGACCCATTCCTTGGGTAGGGAGTAGGAGCTTGAAGAACAATGTATTATTGGGTTCGAGCAGGGATGTCAAACTCAATCGCTCGGCGGGCCAAAACTCAAATCACACGTGAGGCTGCGGGCCGAACAGGATACACATTCAATAAGCGGAAAATTAAACCTCTTTTTAATCATTAATGTAAATGAAAAAGGGAAAAAAAAGGTTTTAATAATTAAAAGTCATCGTCATACCCATTTTCGCTCTTGTGCCAGTTTGTCAGAGCTGGATACTAGAAGTTCGTTTATGTTGGGAGCAACGTTCTGTGTCATTGAGATTCTCACTGGTGAACTGCAAATGTTCATCCGTGAGACGACTCCTGTGTGATGTTTTGTTAATATTCATCGCAGAAAACAGCTGCTCACACAGATATGTGCTATCCAACATGCTCAAGGTTCGAGCCGCATGTAGACGAAGCTGAAGCTGGGGCATCTCTTCAGGAATGAAACGAGTGAACTGTGCAGGTATAGCACCAATGTAGATGAGCACATTTCACTTTAGATGGCTGTAAAAATTATTCGCCGGTATAAAGAACTTGAAACTCAGATGAAAAGCAGATGTCAGTCAACACCGGGTGAGTCGCAAAACGATTCATTGGTGTTTCACAAAAGATTCACCGGTGTATCGCAAAATAAAAACTGACTCACGCTTAACCGGGTCCAGTTTTGTGACAATGGATCCGGGTATTTTGAGAAAATGCCCGGTGGGTCCAAGTGTTAAAAAAAATAAAAGGAACTTCTCATTTTCTATATGCAAAGAAATCTACTGCCCTCTGCCGAAGGGAGAATCCATTGCCTTCGTCAACTGCCTGTGTAAAGAAATAATCCTACTGATAGGAACACGGAGTTGCCGGATACCATAATAGAGATGGGGAAAAAATTACCCTATTTAACTGAGTTCAGACGTCACGCATGACAGCTTTTCTTCACTCAGTATTATTATTATAAAACATTTTGAGTTGGGTTGGGGACGGTTTTGAAGAGGAATCTGGATGGACTAGAAGTAATATATTAGAGATGGGACACAAAAATAACCAGTAGTGTGTCACAAAAAGGTTCACTAATGTATCAAAAGGTTCACTGACATTGTGGTCAAGGTTATCAGGCGTGTCCTTAAACTGTTACCAGTTTGTCTCAAACGGTGTCCCAAAAGGTCCAATGGAGTGTCTGAAAAGAATTCACTATTCATGTGTCGCAAGGTGCCACTTAATTGTAACAATGTAACAAACGCCCAGGGTGTCACTGTGATTGCGTGGGTAAAGCCACTCAAATTTAAACGTAGCCCAAGGAGGTGTGCTACGACTTGATCAGGCTGGTCACTCGTGTACTGCCGGTGACCATCACGTGACCATCAGTTGCTTCTTCGTGCCATCCTATTTGTTCTGCCGCTGACGTAGCTGCCCTCCAATTTGTTCACACAACCATGGGCGCCCGCAGGTAGGGGCAAGTGGATTGATTGGATAAAAAATGTTTAGACAAAAATAGACAAAAAATGTATTAAAGTAAAGAGAAAATAAAGAGAAAGTAACTAAGCTGATGTCCAGTTCGTTCGTTCACCATACAAATACGCTACAGTAAATTAAAACTATATTAAAACATTACTAAAAATTTGTTGCCCCCCCCCGGGGAAGTGAATCTATTTTTGCCCCCCCCCCTTTCTAGAAAGTTTTCTGTGGGCGCCCATGCACACAACTATATCAGTAAAGTAAGCCAATGATACCCGCTCGATTTGAATCGAGAGAGCCAACGTTTATAAAGCAGAATTACATTTTAGATTTTTTTACCGATCGTATCTGGCCATTCTGTTTATAGCCATGCGTATTTTTATCTCCTTATTATGTGGGGTACATTTTATTTATGTGGCTGTAATGAGCGATTCATGTTGATTATTTATTTATTATGTTGATTAGTGTTTTAATTTAAATGCTTGTAGAACTCATTTAATTTACCTCTTAACAATTAAATCGCCATAGTTGAACATACAGCTACGCGCGATGTCTTTTATAGACTCAACGAGTGCGGGTGTTTACAATTAGCAGCTAAAATTCATATCGCTCTAGTTACACGTCCTGAAATGTGCTCATATTCAAATACACTTCGCGTGCTCACCAGTATCCAAGTAAATCTTTTACCTTAAAGGGCTCGAGTTAAACAATTTGCCGTGCGCTAAGCCGTACAAAGATCTAGTGCGTGCAGTTGAATAGTCTTAATAATCCCCATATTCATTATAATGAGTATACCCCCATGTGGTTAAGTCTCACATAAGCACAGCGTGTGCGACATTGAAATAGTAATAGCCCATTATCTAGAATGTATGCTAACTTGTACGCATGGAGTACCACTGGGTGTCCGTGCTTGAAAAAGAGGTAAAGGACATTAATACATTTATTGAGATTGTGTTGGACGCCCCCCGCATCTCACTTAGATTAGGGGCGAAAAAACTGTGTACTTCTCATATATAAGGTACACTTTGTACTTCTCATATTAGGTAAACCGTGTACTTCTCATATAAGGTACACTTTGTGCTTCTCATATTAGGTAAACAGTGTACTTCTCATATTAGGTAAACAGTGTACTTCTCATATTAGGTAAACAGTGTACTTCTCATATTAGGTAAACAGTGTACTTCTCATATTAGGTAAACAGTGTACTTCTCATATTAGGTAAACAGTGTGCTTCTCATATTAGGTAAACAGTGTACTTCTCATATAAGGTACACTTTGTGCTTCTCATATTAGGTAAACAGTGTACTTCTCATATTAGGTAAACAGTGTACTTCTCATATTAGGTAAACAGTGTACTTCTCATATAAGGTACACTTTGTGCTTCTCATATTAGGTAAACAGTGTACTTCTCATATTAGGTCAACAGTGTACTTCTCATATAAGGTACACTTTGTGCTTCTCATATTAGGTAAACAGTGTACTTCTCATATTAGGTAAACAGTGTACTTCTCATATTAGGTAAACAGTGTACTTCTCATATTAGGTAAACAGTGTACTTCTCATATTAGGTAAACAGTGTACTTCTCATATTAGGTAAACAGTGTACTTCTCATATTAGGTAAACAGTGTACTTCTCATATTAGGTAAACAGTGTACTTCTCATATAAGCAAAACTTCTGTAAATTATTAAATATTATTAAAGGATTATTTTATTTTTCCCTTTGGATTCTCATGTTGGTCCCACTCTTCTACTGAATCATCGCTGCTCTACGCTATTATCCCAAATGATCGCTCGTTATGAAAAAATGTGTTTATTGGCATTTATGTTATACACTAAATCGTGTGTTAATAAAGATACATTACACTATCTTTGTATCAGCTCAGCTATTGTCCTTATTATTCCCCCATTTTTCTTATGCTTTTTTTCTGCTTTTATCATAATAAATGGACAAATAAAGCTACAGTTCTGGAGACAGCTTGTATTTGTAGAGATTTAAAAACTGTAATTGACCTACCGCTCGACTACATCAATGTAATTTAACAGCACTGTTTTTAATGCTGTCATTAACATACAAAAAAGCATAATATAATTCGAGTCTTGGTTGTGATTTTTTTTTTTTTACTCTTTAATTCCTCAATAAATCCAAGATTATTTTAAACAACAGAAATTATCATTATATATTCATGCTATAAACTATTTGGATATTTTTTTTTCTTAATTGTCGTAAAGACAAAATTAGCTTTATTTTAATAAAATGAAGACCTATTTTATAAGTTAAAAAATACTTTGAAATAAATAGATGTGTCCGTGTATATTAATAATATACTTGCAGATACTGTCGTCACTTAAGGTCACTGCAGTAAAAATTTCACACGAATCTTTACCATCATCATCATGATAAACCTTGCCATCTTTGTCATCACCATCATTGCAGCTACCGTCATTGTCATCACCGTCATTGTCGTCACCGTCATTGTCATCACCGTCATCGTCATAACCGTCATTGTCATCACCGTCATTGTCATCACCGTCATTGTCATAACCGTCATTGTCATCACCGTCATTGTCATCACCGTCATTGTTATCACCGTCATTGTCATCACCATCATCGTCATAACCGTCATTGTCATCACCGTCATTGTCATCACCGTCATTGTCATCACCGTCATTGTCATCACCGTCATTGTCATCACCGTCATTGTCATCACCGTCATTGTCATCACCATCATCCTCATTGGCGTCACCATCATTGGCATCACCGTCATTGTCATCACCGCCATTGTCATCACCATCATCCTCATTGGCGTCACCATCATTGGCGTCACCGTCATTGTCATCACCGTCATTTTCATCACCGTCATTGTTATCACCACCATTACCATAACCGTCATTGTCATCATCGTCATTATCGTCATTGTCATCATCGTCATTGTCCTCACCATCATTGTAAGGATGTCACGGTCATCAACTTCATTGTTATCACCGTCATTGTCCTCACCGTCATTGTCATCATCGTCAATGTCATTACCGCCATTCTCATCACCTTCACTGTCATCATCGTCATTGTCCTCACGATCATTGTAAGGACGTCATTGCCGTCATCGTCATTGCCATCATCGTCATTGTCCTCACCGTTATTGCCATCACCATCATCGTCAACACAATCATCTTCATTAAAAAAGGTAGAACTTGTGCCCCGCTTCAACCAGACTCTCAACTTTCACGTCACACTTTGAGTCCTATATCCTATAGACAAGAATGGCCGCTTGCTCGAATAGGATTGAGATTCCTTGTAAACCTTTCAATGATATTTTGAGCTATAATGTCATCGTCAATAATAAATGAAGTGAACAATCGTGTGGTTGTCATGACGACACAAACATACGTCAGACGTGTTTTCTTTGTACTTATATTTTTTCACATGTACACATGTACATATAAACACAGATAATATCAACAGGAAGAATTGACAAGAATGCTGAGTTTTCCAAGCCATTGAATAATAGTTGTCCACCGCGAAGATCAGTTTCATGGCAAAAGACAGGCATCTAAGTCATCTCCCTTTTAATCGGGTTCGCCAAAAATGTCCTGGACATTGTGTTGAAATAACAGCAAAGAGCAGAATTTTATAGGCATACATTATTTATAATCTGAACGCGACACTGCGTTAGGCAAACATTCAAAACTTTCCAAACATTAGGATAAAATATTTTTTTATAGAAGGTAGATCAAGAGCCATTCTAAAGAAAATATTTGAGGGGTGGAGCAGAAATCAGCCAGCTATTACTGCTACATAACAAAACACGGTACATCCAAGAAGCCCGCACGATGACCACACGATGACCTTAGCACTGCCGTAGCAAATGTCTGTGAAGACAACAAACGAAAAAAACGCCCAAGTCTGAGATTTTGATTTTTACCATCAACGTACATTGGCCTCTATGATCTCCTCCTTTTTTTTTTCTTGAACTTTGTTTGTAATTCTTAATTATTTACTATTCATTGTAAATTCCTTTTTTTTTTTAATTGTCCATTCCGACAACAAAATGTTTCTTGTAAAATAAGCAGTCCATTGTTTTCTCTATAGGTTTCTTTTATTTTTTTTTTTCTCATGCAAAAAGTAAAATAGATATAAAAAATTAGCAGAGTTAATTTGAACAGTCATAATGTAACTCTGTCTTACTTTTATTTCCTTGTTCTTCAAGGGATGGGTGTTTCAGATTGCCATCTATATTATCATCTATTGTTTTTTTTTTTATTACTTAATTTTTTATAAAGTAGCTTTAATTAATTCATGTAATGTTTGTGTTATGTTACTTTCACCCGCACGACCGTGATAGGCAGCTCGGGGTGACATCAAGTCTAGAGACCGACCGAATGTGACTTTCTGATTTCTTCCAAAACCGAAACCAAACCGCAAGTTAAAAATGACTTTTTGGATATTTCAAAACCCGTTCACGCATGCGTAAAAAAACGAAATTCGATCACAATCTATCGGCTTGCTTAGCTTTAGTTGTTATGGGATTCTCATCAGCGGGCCTTTCTCCTGCTTTTGATCATGAAAGTTAAAGCAGATTAGAAAGAAATCACAAATGCTTAGAACTGCACATCTTCAACAGTGGCGTGGTGTGGGATGTATGACTTGCTCGATTTGACCTAAAACTATCGTTAAAAATAAATAACAATTTATAAAAGAACCTCTAGGCTTGAATAGTGCACTGTGTTATAGTGTGGTCTTTTTTTTTGGGGGGGGGGGTTCTTTTGTTGTTGTTGTTTTGTTTTTTTGGTTTATTAACTTATTATTGACTTAGTTAAGGCTGCAACAGAAAGAAAACTAAGTGCCACCAGGGGCGGACCACTGTTTTGAAATGATAAATTCGATCTGACCCTTGATCAGGGCTCAACGGTGCTTATCGTACGTTACGACACATTGCCACCCGGCTACAGCGTACAGAAGATATAAACCCTTTTCAAAACGTGACGATAAAAAACACGCCAGGCATCGATTGAAACACGGAGACACACACGCACCACACACACACGCACACACACACACGCACACACACATTGCTTTGTTGTGAAAGAGAAACAGAATCCAAATGATCAGTGTTCCTATTTTCTTCAAACCGGCAAGCAGCTGACAACTAGCCTTAGGAGTTATTGACGTCAAGTGAAGAAGAAATCTAATGAACAGAATGGATGCACTGTGGTCTGTGGTATTGTCAGATGTGCTGGGCGGGCAATCAGAGGTGCTGGCAATGTTTCAACAAATAAGGCGCTACAACAGAGAATGAATTTGGATTTTTATAGTACTTTATACCTTGATGCATTGACCAACGAGATTTAATTAATAAATTGAGCAGATGAATTTTACTTGTTACAGTGGAACCCCGCTATAACGCAAATTTTCTATATGTAAACCGGTCGGGACATGGCTCCTAAAATGTTCATATTCATTCTCAAAAAGTTTCAAAGTACGCGACAACAAAAAAAATGCGTAAAAATATGTATGTTCTTACAACTCAATCATAAATCAACGAATACTAACTAGTCCACCTTTAACTCTGCATAGCTACTAACCGCAAGAGATTAATCATTACCCTTGGTAAAATATATAAATATTTATAAATCACCTGTCTTCCTTCTTTATAAAAATTCCCAAATTTGTTCGCAGGGATCATTGGAAAATCCCACATGAAACGCGATCCAATTTTATGGGCCACACATTAGAGCGCTATACTAATGTACCTAAATCTAATAAGGTTTGTCCTGACATATCGTCACTTCGCATTAAGTAATGTCACTATTTTTAGACAACGTATTTCCGCATATAGAAATAGCAATGGCAATTTATTTATTTTTTTGTTAAATATTTCGTAAAATAAAGTTAAAGTTGTAACCACGTTTTCGTCTAGATTAAGACCCACAATGCTGGCTCACATTAGCACAGAACTACCGAACAGGTTTTGAGCAGATTGGCCAAACAGAATACCAGGATGCTTTATTAATATCTTAATGAGATTGGCCAGGCTGTACGTTCGGATGTTCTATTAATAGATTTTCGTGCATTAAATGACAAACCCAATTCTGTACAACCATAATTGTATTAATAAGCTTTTTTCTGAGATATTGAATTTAATTATTGGAAGCTACACCTTGACACGTGCCTAGTTAAATTCTGAATTCAAGTTCTTATTCATTGTTAAATTCTGATTTGTCAAACTGAATGATTTTACGAATCTTAGAAAATGATATAACTTTGGCGATGAAGGACATGGAGGAGACTGCTACTGTATTATTGAGGGACTCACTGTTTGATTGTTTATACAGTGTTTAATCTTTCTAATTATTCAGGAATGTGATAACTAAACTCGAATTTAATTATGCAGGAATGTGATAACTAAACTCGAATTCACTTCGTGTTCTGCGCATATGGCGAAGAGGCTTCGATCTCACACTATTTTTTTTTTTAATTTGCCCATCAAAAGAGACGCATATTGTATTTACCACCATCGTATTTTCAGATTCAAAATATTTACCGACATCTTCTTGTGGTAGAGTAATGTCGACACATGTTTGCAAGCTAAAGCTGGGTCCGGGGTAAAGCCTAAATATATGCGCACATTTTCCACACACACACACAAAAATACAATATTAATATTGCATGAGACATGCCGATATTGGCGCGCTCTGTAGATGGTGCCAATGGTTGCTGCCCCTTCTTCACCCCCCCCCAACACCCCCCCACTTCGCACGGCTCTGCACATGAGAGCAGTGGTTCTGTGTACGATTTTTATGGTTATGTTTGCAAGTGTTCATACAACATTAAGAATGAACATTTGTTTTTTTTTAAAAAAAAGATTAATATTTTAAAAAGCAACATAAGTATTGATTTCTTTATTTATTCTTTTTTTTTTTTTAACAGTGTCGCCTTTAAAGACAAATAAATTCGTAAATAATAAAAATAAATTTGCAAAGATCAAAAACATATTTTGATTTTTTTTTTTTAAAAAAAAGATTAATATTTTAAAAAGCAACATAAGTATTGATTTCTTTATTTATTCTTTTTTTTTTTTAACAGTGTCGCCTTTAAAGACAAATAAATTCGTAAATAATAAAAACAGATTTGCAAAGATCAAATACATCTTTTGAATTTGTCGTTCAATTGAAAAGTATTTACTTTAATAATATTTCTCTGCGCTCAGCAGTTGGGAGTAGGGTTGGGTAGGGGTGGGGGGGGGGAGCTTATTAAGATCGCCATTTAGTAATTACCGAGGGAATTTAATTGAAATTGTTCAGTGAACATAAATAAACGAGTTGATTATAAAGCATACGAGAGAGTTACCAGTACATTGTAGCCATTTCCTTTTTTTTACACATGATATAATGCAGAGCTCCACAACCTGAGTGCCGCGAGACGATGCTTGGTGTGCCGCGAGACGATGCTTGGTGTGCCGCCAGACGATGCTTGGTGTGCCGCCAGACGATGCTTGGTGTGCCGCCAGACGATGCTTGGTGTGCCGCGAGACGATGCTTGGTGTGCCACGAGACGATGCTTGGTGTGCCGCCAGACGATGCTTGGTGTGCCACGAGACGATGCTTGGTGTGCCGCCAGACGATGCTTGGTGTGCCACGAGACGATGCTTGGTGTGCCGCCAGACGATGCTTGGTGTGCCGCCAGACGATGCTTGGTGTGCCGCGGCAAAATTCCGCTAATGGTCGATAAAAAAAACACACGGAGACGATATAAAATTAAATGTGTTGAAACGAAAGGGACAATGATTGGCTAAATGATGTGAATTCAATTATTATCACAGGACACGCGCATTTTTAGAAATAATTTAGTGAGTCACATGACAAGGAGCCATCACGTATGTTCGAAGCGACAACCAGTTAAATATATCCCCTTCGTTCTGACCTTTTTTATAGATGGATAGATGGATGGATGGATGGACGGATATATATATATATGGACATATGGATATATGGATATATGGATATATGGATATATGGATATATGGATACATGGATACATGGATACATGGATATATGGATATATGGATATATGGATATATGGATATATGGATATATGGATATATGGATATATGGATATATGGATGGACAGACGGACAGACGGACAGACGGAAAAACCGACAGACCGACAGACCGACGGACTGACGGATGGACGGACGGATCGATGGATCGATTGATCGATAGATCGATAGATCGATGGCTGGATGGATGGATGGATGGATGGATATCAAATTTTTGTTTAAACTAATAAATAAGAAAAAAACCATCATAAAGTATTTCCCATCCTGTCCAAAATGAGCACACCTTCTTCTGTCTCATATCTTGATATAATCAAACGCGTGTTTTTGAGCAACATATGTTCTTGATATAAATATATGATATATATATATATATAAATATTTATATACATATATTGCTCGTTTAATTTTCATTTGTGTGTGGTGTGTGTATTTAAATATGTGTGTATATGTATACGTTTGTGTGTACGTGTGGTTGATGATTGTTTCGTTGTTTTTGGCATTCAAATACATAGGGTAGCTTCCGACATGAACGTCAAAATTGGCAAGTTGATAGTCACAGATGGGTAGACACAAGTTGGTAGTCACAAATTGGTAGTCACAAATTGGTAGTCACAAGTCGGTAGTCACAGATGGGTAGACACAAGTTGGTAGTCACAAATTGGTAGTCACAAATTGGTAGTCACAAGTCGGTAGTCACAAGTTGATAGTCACATGTTGGTAGTCACGTGTCTTGGTATGCAAAAGCTGGTAGGATTACGTCTTTGTATACTGTATACAGAAGCTTTTAACTGCTCGTAAAAGAAAAGAGTTTTATAAAAAAAAAATACCATATTTTCTAACGTTTGATATGGCCGCTCACTGTGATATCTATACGCGTGGTTTAACAAAACAACTCTGGTTATGACATGCCATGATGCCAGTTGCCACGTGAACTTCAGCCTTGCAGGATGATATCTAATTTCTGCTCTACATTTGATAGTGTTTCATTCACTGATCTAGTTCTTTGTGCACGGAGCTTGATCAGGGGAATAACAGTGCACGTTTCAGCAATTATTATCCAAACGAAAGTGTTTGAGACTTCTTCAAATGTGCTGCATTTCTAACACTTTATCCCGAATAACTTACTTAATTTTTTTTTAAATACTTAGCCCATTTAGTTTAAATTAAGACCCCCACCCCCTTTCTTTTTCAACTCTGAAACCCATTATTTTCCTCCATTAAATACCATCAAAGCCCGTTTTGGCGCCCCTATTAATCTGTAACCCGGGGACAACTGTCCCCCCTCCACCCCCCTGAGCTATGCCTCTGGCGACTGGCACTTCCCACCCGAAAATCTAAAATACCCCCCTCCCCTATTGTGTGAAATAATATCAACTATCATTTTGTTTTCCCTTTTTTTTAAAAATAATATTTTGCTACTTTATAGATCCTTAGCGCAGGACACTTTAAGAACAAAAAAATAAACCTCCTATAATGCAAGATTCTGGCCGTGGATAGAATGGTTGGATTGAACGATTACAAATTAGCGAATACAAAATAGAATATACATATCTATCCGAATCCGCTGCCCAGAGATATCGTCAAAATTAAATGGGATGTGAGAAGATATCGATCAAAAACTTAGCGAGACACGATTCAACTTGACAAAAGCCATCGTGCAGTGACGATGAATAAATGATGGGAATATTATCGCGATGGCAGTCAAGTCTCGGCAGTCAGGCCTCGGCATTTAGGTCTCGGCAGTCAGGTCTCGGCAGTTAGGTCTCGGCAGTCAGGTCTCGGCAGTCAAGCCTCGGCAGTCAAGTCTCGGCAGTGAGGTCACGGCAGTCAGGTCTCGGCAGTCAGGTCTCGGCAGTCAAGTCTCAGCAGTCAGGTCTCGGCAGGCTGTTGTTGACATGTTGGTAATGTTGTTGTTACTGTTAATGTTATTGTTTTTCCATCTCCAATTGAAGTATATGGACCATTAACAATATCTTTCCACGGTCTTTGGGTCTTATGCTATCTCTCTAACTCTTGCAGATATCAATGACATTGTTATCAACCTTTTTTCGCCAGGACAGGGAAGACCTCAAAAAAAGGAAGCTGAAAAGTGAGGAAGGGACTGCTAAAGATGTGGACCAAAAGTGTGTGTGTGTGTGGTATAAAAAAGGGTATGATAGAAAAAAAAAGGTATCACTCATAAAAAAAAGTAATTTCATATGCCTAAAATTAACTTTTCTACATATTAACATCAATTCATGGAACCCGGCGATGGGTGCCAATGTCAGTGTGACTGCTCTACCCTCCCCCCCCACACACACACACACACACATACGCACGCGCGCGAGGCCGGCCACGGTCTGTCCTTATGGGAGTATGAGCATGAGGCCATCAGGGCGGGCAATGTTTGAACTGAATCGAACCCTCTCCCCAAGGTCCTCAGGGATTCCCCACCCAGACTCTTTTTTCTTTGTACCAGGACCATCCAAGATAACCGCATGTTCCCACTGTAGCCGGACGCGAGAGATATTTGACTGACTGATTGACCTCTGGGTGATGTCTTGACCCGACCTGACCGTCTCGGCAAGCACTGTCCCATGCGGTACTCACTAAGCGCGTGCTAACTGGTTTTTTTTAATTATTATTTAAAAAGGTTGTGTGGGTCACGCAACGATTGCTTCATTTTAATTGGTTTAGTTGTTTGTTTTTTGTTTGTTTGTTTTTTAAACAAAGCAAAGGTCATGGACAGACGTTACAGTGAAGTCTTAGTTACTGAATTGTGAAGTTTCGTGGGGGGGGGGGGGTTAAATGAATGTAATTAATAAACTTTAGACCAATGTGTTTAATCAACTTTTGGCCTAGGTGTTTAATCAACTTAAGACCTAGGTGTTTAGTGAACTTTAGACCTAGGTGTTTAATAAACTTTAGACCTAGGTGTTTAATAAACTTTAGACCCAGGTGTTTAATAAACTTTAGACCTAGGTGTTTAATAAACTTTAGACCTAGGTGTTTAATAAACTTTAGACCTAGGTGTTTAATAAACTTTAGACCTAGGTGTTTAATAAACTTTAGACCTAGGTGTTTAATAAAATTTAGACCTAGGTGTTTAATAAACTTTAGACCTAGGTGCTTAATAAACTTTAGACCTAGGTGTTTGATCAATTTTTGACCTAGGTGTTTGGTTTTGGTTTGGTTTGTTTGTTGTTGTTTTTTTAACTTTATTTAAAATACTTTTTTTTTAAATATATATATATTCATTTTAAAAAATTAACAGAGTATTATTTAATTTTGTTTTCCGTTTATATGAAACCGTTATGTAATTTCACCATAGAGTAATTTCACCATAGAGTAAAACATTTTACAGCTGGGTGATTATTGTCTGAAAGCTTTGGTATTTAATTTTGTTTAATTTTGAAGTGGTTGCAAATTAATTGTTTTCAACTGATTTTTAGGCCTAACGGATCAACGACTGATCAGATTTTCACCATCAGATGCCTATTAGAGAAATGCTATGAATTTAATATACCAGTACATCAACTCTATGTAGACTATCAAATAGCCTATGACAGCATCAAAAGAAACTATTTATATGAGACTCTGCAGGAGTTTGGGATACCCAACAAACTGACAAGACTAATACATGTAACACTAAACAACTCAAAAAGCAAAATCAAGATTCAAGGAGAATATTTTAAGGGAATTTCATATTAGACGAGGCCTAAGACAGGGAGACTCACTGTCTTGTTATATGCTCTTTAACCTAACATTATAGAGAGTTATTAGAAACTTATACATTGACACTCGAGGAACGATAACAGGTTACTTTCTGAGGGAAACTCAAGACCCACAACAAACGGGCACACTCTACAACCAACCACTTCAGTATCTTGCATATGCTGATGATATAGCACTTCTAGGGAAAAGTATTAAAGACATATCAAAATCCTTTATTGAATTAGAAGACGCATCTCTACAAGCAGGGCTGGAAGTTAACAACCAAAAAACAAAATACATGACCATGATAAGAGAGGAACAAACAGATGAAACAATTAAAATTAGAAACCAA
>CAXITT010000581.1:484462-501039 GCA_964033795.1 Lymnaea stagnalis | reverse complement strand
GAGTAGGGAGATGATCCATTGTTTCCCCTGAAAGTCTTAGAGACAGCCTGGATAATTACATTGATTAGCACTATGTATACATCCGGGATCTGATATATGAGCTTGGCGAATGGGGTGATGGTTGGTGGGGCCCCGTATTTAATCTTCAGCTTAGTCTTACAGACCTTGGGGGGGGGGGGGATCGATGGTACCAGCGGGTATACATTACACAATTGTAAGTGCTGGAGTACATTACGCTGTGATTAGTGTAGATCTAGATTACCGTGAGATTTTCGTATGTACAGCGTACGGTGAGATTAGTATTGAAGTTACAAGTTACGGTGATATTAACTAGTACCGATTACTATGATAATGGTTTAGGTACAAATTACTATGATACTGGCGTGGGTACAAATTACAGTGATATTAGTGTAGGTACAGACTACTATGATATTGGTGTAGGTATCCATTATAGTGATATTAGTGTAGGTACAAAATTACAGGGACATTTGTGTAGGTACAGATTACAGTGACATTAGCGTAGGTACAAAGTACAGGGAAATTAGTGTAGGTATTGATCACTATGATATTGGTGTAGGCATAATTACAGTGATTCAAGTGTAGGCACAGATTACAGTGATTCAAGTTTAGGCACAGATTACAGTGATTCAAGTGTAGGCACAGATTACAGTGATTCAAGTGTAGGCACAGATTACAGTGATTCAAGTGTAGGCACAGATTACAGTGATTCAAGTGTAGGCACAGATTACAGTGATTCAAGTGTAGGCACAGATTACAGTGATTCAAGTGTAGGCACAGATTACAGTGATTCAAGTGTAGGCACAGATTACAGTGATTCAAGTGTAGGCACAGATTACAGTGATTCAAGTGTAGGCACAGATTACAGTGATTCAAGTGTAGGCACAGATTACAGTGATTCAAGTGTAGGCACAGATTACAGTGATTCAAGTGTAGGCACAGATTACAGTGATTCAAGTGTAGGCACAGATTACAGTGATAATAGTGAAGGTACAAAGAACAACGATACTATTTTAGGTACATATTATTATGTTGACATCATTGTACTTAAAAGGTACGGTACGATTAGCTTGCAATTCAGTGATTTAATTAAGGCTGTCACACATAACAGCGTTTATCGTACCAAGGGTGTGGCAAGACTAGGCATGTGCTGTTGGCACCACTGGGAAAGGGGCGCAAAACAGCCGAGCCAAACTAAAAAATGTTCAGACGTACAAGCTAGTTTACCTGTAGTGAAGAAGTGAAAATGCCGCTCAAGTCAATTTTAAAATGTCGATCTCAAATCCCAAGCTTGTGGGTCTGGAGTTCAATCCCCGTCAAAGACCAAGTCAAGGTACAACAACGGCAGTATCTCATCTAAGAGAAGGAAACTGATTCGAAACTCGGAGAACGCGTCCAGTTAATATAATGGAAGAAAAACTCCGATGCCTCCTGCGACGCAGCTGATTCCAAGCATTTTTTTTTAAAAATGCTGCACATTTATTTGATCACAACTGATGCCATTGAATACTTTCATGATAAAACATTGATTGGAGTTAAACTGTAATAAGATAGGGGTCATCAGGCTTGGGCGGTGGTGCAGATTTAGCTCGCGTCGTGTGCGCGGGGTGTGTCCTGGCACGACTCAGCATGATATGATGCGGTAACATTGGTACACTTTACAGCACAATAACATCTGTAAACATACAATAACATCTGTAATCATACAATAACATCTGTAAACATGGTAGCATACAATAACATCTCTAAACATTGGTAGTAAACAATGACATCTGTAAACTTGTTAGCGAATAACAACATTCGTATAATTCTTACAATTCCAGGAATTTGAAGAAAAAAAAACCACACAAAAAAAAAAACAAACTTGGAAACATCTCTTGTGTATACTTCGCTTCTGGTAGACTGCTTCCATTTCCGGCTGCTTCCGAACAATCTGGCTGCCTCTTATTCAGCGTGTATTTGGTACTGAGATTATTTTAGTAGCTTTTGCTGCTATATGCATTGTATTTTTTCTAGGCATGTTTGGGGTTTGGTAAATGGCGTTGTTAATGTTGTTATGTTTTAGCAGGAGCAGCATGGATGGCGTAGTTAGTAATTCTGTGTTAGAATTGGAGTTCTTGATTTTTTTATATATATTACGCTTCTGGTGTGACTCGTGGACTGCTTCCTAATTGACTGCTTCCCAATCAGCGAATTTGGTATTGAGAGTATATTACGAATAATTATAGATGTTTGGGGGGAAAAAAATAGTCTAATAATGAGTTCAATAGCGCGCAAAATATAATTCCCGATAACTACGCTAAATGATATATTTATTTTTATACAACACAACTGCGTTTGGCGCGTAACATTTTCTTTTCGGTGGATGAAATCCTCTCAATTTAAATATGGTGCAAAAAATATTTGGCTTAAAAGTGGTCAGGACATCAGAATATTTAATATAGTTCATGGGCGTGAAATAAAAAGTGTGCAGTGACGTATCATGGGTGGGGCGGGGTGTAGCGAAAATTGGGATTCTTAAATGTGCGTTTGCGTGAGTTCATGTTTTGTCAAGTCAACATTAGTACATGGTAAGTTCACGCATCGCTGTCGCCCATGTTTGGCGTGCTGTATCGAGTTTAAAAATACTGCATCTACACCACATAAAAGATGCGTTTATTCCTCTATTACTTCTTCTTGTGACGTCATGTCCAATAAACTCTCATAACGGGACCCCATCAAAATCACCGCACCGCTTGGAATGGCACATTAATTTTAATGATGTCATATATGACCAGCAATATGTCATGTGGTCTTTGTTCAGTTTCTCCCTAGTGACGTAATGCATATGCATGAGCTTGCTTATCGGTCTCCACGTGACGTCAGCGGTGCAACGATATTTCTTTTTTAAAAATGGGCGCCATCTTGTAATGGAAGATATTGAAATCGAAACGTCTCTCTCTCTCTCTCTTTCTCTCTCTTTCTCTTTCTCTCCCTCTCTCTCTCTCTCTCTCTCTCTCTCTCTCTCTCTCTTTCTCTCTCTCTCTCTCTCTCTCTCTCTCTTTTTCTTTATATTTCTTTTTTATAAATGGGCGCCATCTTGTAATGGAAGATATTGAAATCGACACGTCTCTCTCTCTCTCTCTCTCTCTCTCTTTCTCTTTCTCTCCCTCTCTCTCTCTCTCTCTCTCTCTCTCTCTCTCTCTCTTTCTCTCTCTCTCTCTCTCTCTCTCTCTCTTTAACTTTCATGGAACGGGGAAGATGTGAACTCAATCAATTTCTGAAATGAGTGTCCCTTATGTTGGTGAATAACGGCGAAATGATAGCTTTATTGTAGTGATGGGATGTGGGGTGTCATAAGTGGTCAGATGTAGGGTGTCATATGTGGTCAGATGTAGGGTGTCATAAGTGGTCAGGTGTAGGGTATCATAAGTGGTGAGATATAGGGTGTCATAAGTGGTCAGATGTAGGTAGGGTGTCATAAATGGTGAGATGTAGGGTGTCATAAGTGGTCAGATGTAGGGTGTCATGAGTGGTCAGATGTAAGGTGTCATAAGTGGTCAGACGTAGGGTGCCATAAGTGGTCAGACGTAGGGTGTCATAAGTGGTCAGATGTAGGGTGTCATAAGTGGTGAGATCTAGGATGTCATAAGTGGTGAGATGTAGGTAGGGTGTCATAAATGGTGATATGTAGGGTTCATAAGTGGTCAGATGTAAGGTGTCATGAGTGGTCAGATGTAGGGTGTCAAAAGTGGTCAGATGTAGGGTGTCATAAGTGGTCAGATGTAGGGTGTCATAAGTGGTGAGATGTAGGGTGTCATAAGTGGTCAGATGTAGGGTGTCATAAGTGGTCAGATGTAGGGTGTCATAAGTGGTCAGATGTAGGGTGTCATAAGTGGTCAGATGTAGGGTGTCATAAGTGGTCAGACGTAGGGTGTCATAAGTGATCAGATGTAGGGTGTCATAAGTGATCAGATGTAGGGTGTCATAAGTGATCAGATGTAGGGTGTCATAAGTGATCAGATGTAGAGTGTCATAAGTGATCAGATGTAGGGTGTCATAAGTGGTCAGATGTAGATAGGGTGTAAAAAATGGTGATATGTAGGGTGTCAAAAGTGGTCAGATGTAGGGTGTCATGAGTGGTCAGATGTAGGGTGTCATAAATGGTGAGATATAGGGTGTCATAAGTGGTCAGATATAGGGTGCCATAAGTGGTCAGAAGTAGGGTGTCATACGTGGTGAGATGTAGGGTATCATAAGTGGTGAGATGTAGGGTGTCATAAGTGGTCAGATGTTGGTATCTATGAAGGATTGGTGAACAGTTTGTTGTTTTTTTTTCCATGGATGTTTCCCTGTGATTGCGTAGGGTGGAAGAAACACATTTCGTGTAATTGAAAAATGACTGGACCCTGAGATCCACGCTAGTGTTCTTCTCATAGATGAGCTTAAGAAATCAAATAAAATCCATGATGTTGTGCTGTGGCTAGATGCGGCCAGGAAAGTTTGATGTCAGTTATTATTAGGTTGAAACAAATGAACGTCTTCCCTGAACGCGGTGCGTGAGACATCTTTGTTCACTACATGAGAACGTTGTGTTGGGTGTTATGTGTGATACAGCTTTGTTCACTACATGAGAACATTGTGTTGGGTGTTATGTGGGAGACAGCTTTGTTCACTACATGAAAACATTGTGTTGGGTGTTATGTGTGAGATAGCTTTGTTCACTACATGAGAACATTGTGTTGGGTGGTATGTGTGAGACAGCTTTGTTCACTACATGAGAACATTGTGTTGGGTGTTATGTGTGAGACAGCTTTGTTCACTACATGAGAACATTGTGTTGGGTGTTATGTGTGAGACAGCTTTGTTCATTAAATAAGAACGTTGTCTTGGGTGTTATGTTGTAGACAGATTTGCTCATTACATGAGAACGTTGTCTTGAGTTTTATGTGTAAGACAGCTTTGCTCATTACATGAGAACGTTGTGTTGGCTGTTATGCGCGATACATGAGAACATTATGTTGGGTGTTATGCGTGAGACAGCTTTGCTCATTACACAAGAACATTGTGTTGGGTGTTAGGTTTAGCTTGAGGTCTCAACGTTTTGAAACTTTTCATTATTGATGATCACTTACTGTTTTCCAAAACAGCCACCACACGATGAAGCGACTCAAAAGTAATATTCGCCACACTACAAATAAATCCTAAAACATTATTATCAAACCAAATGCTTGTTGTAAGGTTAAAAAAAAAAAAAAATTATGAACAGTGGGTATTTCATGTCACGTGACGCATCCGTTACTTACGTTGTTAATTAATTTCTTAATCGTTTCATCCATCTGAACTCGTCCCTGAAGAATGACAGTAATTAAACGTGGGGCTCAATCAGAACATTGACTCCACGGTGACGTCTTTTGGCTCGCGCGTGTAAACCAAAATCAGGGCCAGTCGATTAGGTCCTACATTGGTCGAAGACACCCCCAATTAGGCGCCAACAGACCCTCCCTTTGATTAAGCCTGGACGCATCCCACGGATGTTATTTTAAAGGCCCTATTCGCCCACTAATCTTCGGCAACACTAGCAGTGTGAATCGGTCCTTAGGGGAATGTCTTCCACCAGTCTCCACGCCGGCCGGGTTCTCTTAGAAGCCATCAAACAGACCGAAAGCAAACTTGGCTTGTTGTTGTTCGGGGCATGATAGATATTGGCTGAAATCCCGAGAGGATTCCCGTCGTCTCTATGCGTAGGAGATTAATGGCCGACCCGAGCACGTCGTCGTATGGTCGTATGTTAAAGGATGTGCTGGCTCTTTTTTTTTCCTTTTTTAAAAAAAAAAATATATATATAAATTGTGTTTGTTCGTGGTAGCAGCCATTACAAAAGCTGTTGGTGTAGACACGATGTAATGGGTTTGTTCAGTTGATTCTGTTTAAATCCTGGGGTTGTGACTCTATCCTACAGAATTAACGCTAACTTGTAGACAAAACTTTGAACACACCACAATTTGCTCTGATTTAGATCAAACGTGTCCCATCCATTGAATTGTCGGGTTTCAATTTTAATTAAACTTTTCATCACGATTTAATAGCTTTATAATTGTAATGATAAACTTTTTAAATTTTTACAACAGCACCTTTTTTAAAAAAACGGCGAAATTTTTACATACAATTTTTTTTCCCCCTGAATTGCTTAAGTTAAGAAATCTTTTGATTTGCAAGACTACGTATCGAAACAATAGAGTAAATGGCGTTTTTTTTTTTTTTTTGTTGTATTTTTTTTTTCTTTTTTGTTTTGTTTTGTGGAAATTGTGAACATTGCCTGATTTGAGACTTTTTTAAAGCGTAGTTGTACCGAAAACGTATTCCTGGAATATATCAATTTTGCACAATTCGAATGTTTACCTGTAAGCTTAACGGATGCAAACCTCTAAACCTTGATGAGCGTTACTCTAGCGTTTCGACGGGAAGTCATTGACTGTAAATTTGGTCGAGTACTTTTCCTAACAGAACGCTCGAAGACATAAATGTGTCAATGTCCTGGCAATGTCCTAGCGATACCCTGTTGGATTGTGTGTGTGGGGGGGGGGGGAGCAGCTGATTGCTGTCCACTGATCGGTCACGTCTGTATTCAGCCAGCACCTGACCCAGGGGCCTGGTGTCTGATTTAGTCATAAATAATGTATGCGTGGGACGGTGGTGGGCGGGGCTAATTGATGGCCAGTGAAACATGGGCGCCGAAATCAGGGTGTTGGGTGTGATCAAAAATGCACCGGCGTTTTCGCTGGGTGTCGATATATTTTTTTCCCCCATTGACTGCTGTAAATTGTTTAGCGGTTGTGAACCATGATGTGTCAAAACCTTAGCATAGAAATGGACGGATATACAGCAACAGGTTAATCTACAATGTTAAACTTTTCGCCACACGGAGGCACACAGCCATCGAGGTCATACCAATCTACTTCTGATGCAGAAATGATGTGTTTTTTTTTCTTCTTACTCCAAGTCAGTTCCAAAATAGGAAATAGCCATTTTTTAATTTTTTTTGTTTTTGTTTTGTATCTGATAAAACATGACGTCCCTCGGTGACGTGTGACGCGAAAACGTCATCATTATAATCTGGCAGGTGTGAAGCGTGGGACGTAAGGAAAACATAGAACGTTGAATCACAGCCATGAAACTATCACTAGGGCGTTTTTTTTCATTTATCTTTGTTAACTTTATATGGTGCTACAATCTCATTAAGTTGCTGACATAACTGTACCGAGGAATGCCACAAAGATTTTTGTTACTTGGTGCATAGCTCCTGGTTGGGGGGGGGGGTGTTTATCCTGCCCCACTCACCCCCCCACTTCCCCAAAGTGTTGGTTTCTATTTGTCTCCACCCCCTTGCTAAGGAACCACTGAAATTAATAATTTTTTTTTTATTTATCTTTTTTTACTTTATTTGGTGCTACAATCTCATTAAGTTGTTGACATAACTGTACCGAGGAATGCCACAAAGATTTTTGTTACTTGGTGCATAGCTCCTGGTTGGGGGGGGGGGGGTGTTTATCCTGCCCCACTCACCCCCCCCCTTCCCCAAAGTGTTGGGTTCTATATGTCTCCAGCCCCTTGCTAAGGAAACACTGAAATTAATAAACTCTCCTCGAGACGTTTGAGTGACCTCTGGTTCAACACCTGGCCACCCACACAGAACGACTAGTTATATAATCGAAGGGGCTATACGTACCCGGGTACCAGAAGTGAGAGTTTGGGATTAAAAAATAAATTTGAAATATATTGTTGTTGGGTTTGTAAGAGAGGTATGCAATGAATGATAATTAAATGGACTATATGTTTGTAAACTTACTTCTTCAGTTGAACTAAAACAAACTTCCACAAATGACATCCGAATAGCATTGAGTCAAAATGGACACGCAGCGCCGCCATTCGCACCCGGGTCCAATTTGACCAATGCTATTCGGATGTCATTTGGGGTAGTTTGTTTTAGTTGAACTGAAGAAGTAAGTCTTATAAGCCCGACAATAATATTTTTAATTGTTTTTTTTTAATCCCAACCTCTCACTTCTGGTACCTGGGTACGAATAGCCGCTGGCTTATATAATACTTGTCTTTATACAATTTGAACTTTGAAAACTATGCATACAGATGTATATTGAAAATTCCGATCTTACTAAGGCTGGAAAACTCGTTGAGTCAACAAGTGCTTCTCTCGCGATTCTATCTCTGACAACATTATGTTGATCGAAAAATGTATTTCCAAGTCCCCGGCGATTCCTCTGTTACGCTCTCAATACCTACGGGAATCAATACCCCTGGGACACCATCAATACCCCTGGGACACATCAATACCTCTGTTACGCACTCAATACCTATGGGACACATAAATATCCCTGGACCACATCAATACTTCTGGGACACATCAAAACCCCCTAGAACACATCAATGCCCCTGTGACACATTTATACCCCTGGGACACATCAAGGTTCAGACGAAATAGACCTAGACTCTAGGAATCTTTAAAAAGTCTCAGAAAGCAATTTTCAGTATTTCTCTATCTCCCTGCGCCTGAGTTGTTTTGCCATCGCATTACAGTCAAAGTCTTAAAGGCGAGTGCTCTACGTTGAAATATTCATAAACTATTGTTTCACCTGCCCGCAATCTGAGCGAAAGGAATCAAGAGGTTCTGTTGAGAGCCGTGGTTCTCAAACATGTGGTCACGACCCATCAGGGGTCAGAGGACAAGTGTCACTACTCTGTAACTGCACTATAGCTCCATGTGAGCTATGATTCATTCGGTGCATATCTGGTAGCAAAATTTCTCTTTAAATTTAAGGCCAAAAATATATGTACAAAATATATGTACAAAAATATGTGTACAAAAATATATTGTGTGTATCGTTTTCGTAAGTTTTTTTTGTTTTGTTTTTTTGTTTTTTAATTTATTTTTCTTTGCTATAGTTGTTTTATTTTTATCTGACTAAATGTCAAAGTTTTTTGTGTGCTTCAAATGACATTTTTAAAAAGTCAAATAGTTCATTGTTTTATAATGTATAGAATGCATAAGCTGACGTTTCATTTTTGGAAGAAGATATAAAAACAAAATCGTTGAAAGAAAAAAATTAATGGCTGATAAAAAATTATTTTGTTTCCAAACGATTGAGTAAAATTCAAAATAATTTTAGAAAAAAAAAAAAACACGCTAAAATAAATGATATTGATCATTCAATAACACTCAGTACTCGCCCCCTTAGCTTGAAATCTCACGGTTCTCCATTTCTTGACATGTGCTACCTCCGGTTGTGGATCATCACCACTTTACCAAATCTTCGGGCGGTTAATTGACCCACTTTCCGTCATGTCGATGATAAAATATTTTAACAAATTATCAGCCCCCCTCCCCCCCCCAAAAAAAAAAAAAATCCTCCAACCCCAACCTCACAAATCAGTTTTAACGCTACCAGATGGCGCCACTGATTTCACGAAATGAAATTTCTGATAACTGCGCTAAATGAGGTTCTTAAAAATATCGCAACTACGTTTGGTGCGTAATATTTTCTTTTGTTTCACGGAAATAGTTGGCGTAATAAATCTGCGGTGTAACAGCGGGTGGTTCATTAGAATATTAATAGAGTTCAGGGGCGTGAAGAATATGCGGTTGTGAACCTTGTTTTGAAAACTTGTCTGCCCACCCACCCACACCCCTCCCCCCATTGATCGATTTTACATTTCATTTAAAGGATTGATACGGACAACTGAGTTGTTATGGTTTGTTTAATTAAAATATAAAATCACTTTATTTTGATGTGAGCTTTCGTTATTTGTAAACGTCCGCATGTACCGGTTCATTGCATTTCATCTTGATCTAGGTGAGCTCCTCAAACCAGAAGTATCCATCAGATAAATGGGTTCAGCTACTCGTTCAAACATCGCTTTATCTGTCTTTTGTTGTTTTTTTTGTTTTTTTGTTGTTTTTAAGAGTAACCAGGCCAGTGTTCATTTAAGTATGAAATGGGTTTCTTGTTAAAGATTCATCGTGTTGTAACATTGTGAAATGACAACCTGATCACTGAATCAGGACACCGGGTGTCAGCTGAAGAAACGTGTATGTACTGGTATTTATGAATGATACAAGAACTGTATATATGAATGATATAAGTATTGTATATATCAAGGATACAAGTATTGTATATATCATTGAGGCAAGTGATGTATATATGAATGATACAAAAACTGTATTATGAATGATACAAGTACTGTATATAGGAATGATAGAGTAGTATATCTATCAATGATACAAGTACTGTATTTATGAATAATACAAGTAGTGTATCTATCAATAATACAAGTACGTTATATATGCATGATACAAGTACTTTATTTATGAATGATACAAGAACTGCATTTATGAATGATACAAATGATTTTTATATGAATGATACAATTAGTGTATCTATCGATAATACAAGTACTATATATATGAATGATATATGAATGATACAAGTACTGTAATTTTGAATGATACAAGTACTGTATCTGAAAATGATATAAGTATTGTATAAATCAATGATACAAGTATCGTATATATCAATGACACAAGTGCTGTATATATGAATGATACAAGTACTGTATTTATGAATGATAAAAATACTGTATATATGAAGGATACAAGTTGTCTATCTATCAATAATACAAGTGCTGTATATTATGAATGATACTATTACTGTATTTATGAATTATACAAATACTGTATTTTTAAATGATACAAGTACTGTATATATGAATAATATAAGTATTGTATCTATCAATAATACAAGTATTGTATATATGAATGATACAAGTGCTGTATATATGAATGATACAAGTACTGTATCTGTCAATTTTACAAGTACTGTATATATATATTATATATGAATGATAGAAGCACCGGTACCGTATATATGAATGATAGAAGTACCGGATACGGTATATATGAATGATACAAGCACTGTATGCATGAATGGTATAAGTATTATACGCATGAATGTTACAAGTAGCTGTAAATATAAATGTCCAAAGCAATGTGTTCTCTTTGTGCCCTCGTGGTGTCCTCATGGTGTCCTCATGGTGTCCTCATGGTGCCCTCATGGTGCCCTCATGGTGCTCAATTGTAAATATTACCAAGCAATCACCATTGATATTGACTTATTTTAATCAAGAATTTTGAAATAAAGGCCTTGAAATTGAAAGAATCATATATCTTCATGTTAAAACAGGATGTTCTGGTGTTCTAAACCAAACCAAACACTGCTGTGTTGGGTGAGGGTTTTTTTCTGTTAACTTAAGGAACAGTGAACGAGACTTGTGGCTGTAGCTTAATGAAACAACGCTTACAAAAACTAAGTTTTTGGTATACATCCTTTGTATGCATTTTTATTTATTTCATTGTGTATTAATAATCTAATACATCACAGATTAATTTCAGTATTTCAGAAAAACAAAAGAAAGTATTACGCTCCAAACGCACTAGTGATTTTAAGTATCTCATTTAGCGCAATTATCGGGAATTTTTTTTGGGGTGAAATCAGTGCCATAAATTTTCTTCATGTTCCCCTTGAAAACTGGTAAACGGGTTTAAGGAACTTCCCGGTTGGGGGTGGGGCTGAAAATGTTATAGATTTGTGTTGTCGTCGGAAACGAGTCTATGTGCCAAGTTTCAGCTTGACAGTTGACGAGAAGTGGGTCAATTAGCCGTCCGAAGATTCTGCCTCCCAGCACGCACGAGGAGAAGCGAAGTTTATAAAAAGTGAACGTCACGCCAAACACTATAATTTACTGGGAGTTTTTACGCTTAAGACCAAACCAAATAACCCGTGGAGTGAACGTAATCTTTGACCTCTGACCTGACAATGTGTTGTTCTTGTTGTCGATTTCTATTCTAAAAAAAATCTCAAAGGCACATGTGCCCAAAAATGTTTCTCTCAGAGGTTCTTGATTTACCTGCCAATACTTTTTTTACGATCCTATTCATTCGCGTTTAACCTCATTGACCCCAGCGTAGACAGAATGGCAACGCATTGTGTGTGTGTATAAAAAACTTCAAAGACCAACCTGTCAATAACGACCTACACTGACGGTGATTCTAGAATAGTCCACTTTTTCCGAGGAAAGTCTTGCTACAGGCTAATTACCAGGAACAACGCAAAAACTCAAACTGTGATTTTCAAGACTGAAAACAAATCTGTACGATGAAGGAAAAAAAATATTTGGATAAAAAAAAAACGATCCTATCTCAAGGTATTTAACAGAATTTATTGAAATGTGGGACATGTTTAGGTACCCCCCCCCACACTAAGGAAAAAAAAAATTTGGATAAAAAAAAAACGCTCCTATCTCAAGGTATTTAACAGAATTTTTTGAAATGTGGGACATGTTTAGGTCCCCCCCCCCCCCCCACGACGGTAGTCTGTACTAAGACTCATCTGTAATTATATATTCACATTTATTGTAATCTACTTGCCCATCAAGACACACTATTTAAAATCACAATAAATTGGCCTTACAGCAGTATACCTTCCCCCCCCCCCGGACACTCGCACCCGTTTGACTTTCCTGTTTAACTTCACAGTCACATATGTCATTTTTTATTCTAATCCTGTGGGATTCAGTGTGATAACCTCAGGAACTCTCCTAACCCAAAAGCTCACATAGGAAGCAACTGTTTTGTTACTTTCGGATTCGCTGCCTTCCCGAATGTCGTAATTTCTCCCCTTCATTTCTTCTTTTTTTTTTTTTAAATGCGTTTATACCTACCCTCCCACCCACCCAAACTATCCTGAAAAATTCCTAATTAATCGTCTATGTAGGATCCTAGCAGGAAACCTTTTCAAAAATAATAAATGACTAATTAACTAAATTGGATCAAGTGTCTGACATTCGAGTCTTTCAAAGGGAACTCACTGTCGACAGCTGTTCCGGTGTACTCTCCCCTTACGCGAAGCTCTGTTTTTTTTTCTGTGATGGCCATAATAATTAGTTCATTTATTTTAATTTGTGAAGAACAAAAAAGTGAGCAAAAGTAATATAATTTAATGTCAAAAGAAATAATTAAAATTTTACATTTGTAACTCCGAATGATAATTTGTTTATTTTATCTTTATGTAATATGAACAATTAAGACCATAATACTTCTCACGACTCAAGCCTTTTATCGTGACAAAGAAAATTTTGAGCAGCTGATTGTTGTCAGTACATCGTTATCGTTGTGAGTAATATGTATTATTGTAGTTAAATATTGTAAGTCGTATGTACGTAGGGACATGACAACAGCTCGATTGTGAAACACAAACCTGAACTTTATTCTATGTTCTCATTAGATTATAGATTATGGCAACGCAATGAATAATTTAAGACTCCATGACATATGTTGCATCCGTGTATGTTGTATTCTATAAGCGTTCAAGTTATGCACTATTTATTGGCTCCTTGGTTTACTCTCTGAGCTATATTTGAAAATAACTCCTAAATAGCCTCACTAATGGGGACTCTGAAACTGCGTTATTGGAAATATGGATTCAATATATGATCAATTTTAACCTGATGAATTAAGAATGAACCAGCATCCTTATGTCAGGAGCCAAAGAAAAAGAAAAAAGAACAATTAATAAAAGCGAGAGCCCTGAACAGAGAAACAAGCTCCTACAAAATAGACAAGATGGCTGCTTTTCAAAACTTCACTTAACATTTTTTTTTATTTGTATTTTTTTAAGGCTTGAAAGAAAGACTTGTTGTTTTTTGTTTTGTTTTTTTGTTGTTTTTTTTGTTGTTTTTTTTTTGTTTTTTTGTTTTTTTTAAATAATTATTAACGTGTCATTTTTACCAAGATTTTATATTTTCCACAAACAAGTTGAATAAAAAAAAACCCAGCCCCCAAGTGGAGGACGGATCTATCAGCTAGCGCTGGTGGTTTGATCAAAGAGTCGTCAATGATTGCCTCGTTGTTAAATTTTAATTTTAAAACTATATCTTCTTACGTAACTAACAGATGCCTCTTGATGTCCTGCGAATATAAGCCTTGACGGTAGTCATCCGGTGAGAAGGTTTATTGCAACAATTAATTTTTTTTTTCTTTCTTTTTTTTCTTTTAATTAAAACTAATAAAATGGCTGATTTTCTAGACTAATAACGTTTGAATAATTGTTTTCAAGCACTAAATCTTTGCGTCATCGCCAAAGCATTATCTCATCATGTGGTGACCAAAACACTACCTTGTCATGTGGTGACCAAACCACTACCTCATCATGTGGTGACTAAAACACTACCTCATTATGTGGTGACCATAACACTACCTCATCATGTGGTGACCAAAACACTACCTCGTCATGTGGTGACCAAAACACTACCTCGTCATGTGGTGACCAAAACACTACCTCATCATGTGGTGACCAAAACACTACCTCGTCATGTAGTGACCAAAACACTACCTCGTCATGTGGTGACCAAAACACTACCTCGTCATGTGGTGACCAAAACACTACCTCATCATGTGGTGACCAAAACACTACCTCGTCATGTGGTGACCAAAACACTACCTCATCATGTGGTGACCAAAACACTACCTCATCATGTGGTGACCAAAGCACTACCTCATCATGTGGTGACCAAAACACTACCTCATCATGTGGTGACCAAAGCACTACCTCATCATGTGGTGACAAAAGCACTACCTCATCATGTGGTGACCAAAACACTACCTCATCATGTGGTGACCAAAACACTACCTTGTCATGTGGTGACCAAAACACTACCTTGTCATGTGGTGACCAAAACACTACCTTGTCATGTGGTGACCAAATAACTACCATATCATGTGGTACCAAATAACTACCTCGCAATGTGGTCACCAAAGCACTCCATGGCCATGTGGTCACCAAAAGACTACATGGCCATGTGGTCACCAAAAGACTACATGGCCATGTGGTCACCAAAAGACAACATGGCCATGTGATCATCAAAGCACTACATGGCCCTGTGGTCACCAAAGCACTACCTCGTCATGTGATGACCGGAACATTTGCTATCCATCACAACACATCCATGTGATGACCGGGACATTTGCTATCCATCACAACACATCCATGTGATGACCGGAACATTTGCTATCCATCACAACACATCCATGTGATGACCGGAACATTTGCTATCCATCACAACACATCCATGTGATGACCGGAACATTTGCTATCCATCACAACACATCCATGTGATGACCGGAACATTTGCTATCCATCACAACACATCCATGTGATGACCGGAACATTTGCTATCCATCACAACACATCCATGTGATGACCGGAACATTTGCTATCCATCACAACACATCCATGTGATGACCGGAACATTTGCTATCCATCACAACACATCCATGTGATGACCGGAACATTTGCTATCCATCACAACACATCCATGTGATGACCGGAACATTTGCTATCCATCACAACACATCCATGTGATGACCGGAACATTTGCTATCCATCACAACACATCCATGTGATGACCGGAACATTTGCTATCCATCACAACACATCCATGTGATGACCGGAACATTTGCTATCCATCACAACACATCCATGTGATGACCGGAACATTTGCTATCCATCACAACACATCCATGTGATGACCGGAACATTTGCTATCCATCACAACACATCCATGTGATGACCGGAACATTTGCTATCCATCACAACACATCCATGTGATGACCGGAACATTTGCTATCCATCACAACACATCCATGTGATGACCGGAACATTTGCTATCCATCACAACACATCCATGTGATGACCGGAACATTTGCTATCCATCACAACACATCCAATACAGTTAATGGAAAGAACGTCTTCAGAAATAGATATAACTAACCCTAATCCTAACCCTAATCCTAACCGGTCCGAAATGACGGACATGCGACGGGACCTAACGCTAACCGGTCCGAAATGACGGACATGCGACGGGACCTAACCCTAATCCTAACCGGTCCGAAATGACGAACATGCGACGGGACCTAACCCTAACCCTAACCGGTCCGAAATGACGAACATGCGACGGGACCTAACCCTAATCCTAACCGGTCCGAAATGACGAAAATGCGACGGGACCTAACCCTAATCCTAACCGGTCCGAAATGACGAAAATGCGACGGGACCTAACCCTAATCCTAACCGGTCCGAAATGACGAACATGTGATGGGACCTAACCCTAATCCTAACCGGTCCGAAATGACGGACATGTGACGGGACCTAACCCTAATCCTAACCGGTCCGAAATGACGAACATGCGACGGGACCTAACGCTAACCGGTCCGAAATGACGAACATGCGACGGGACCTAACCCTAACCGGTCCGAAATGACGAACATGTGACGGGCCCTAACCCTAATCCTAACCGGTCCGAAATGACGGACATGTGACGGGACCTAACCCTAATCCTAACCGGTCCGAAAAGACGAACATGCGACGGGACCTAACGCTAACCGGTCCGAAATGACGAACATGCGACGGGACCTAACCCTAACCGGTCCGAAATGACGGACATGCGACGGG
>CAXITT010000581.1:426550-483486 GCA_964033795.1 Lymnaea stagnalis | reverse complement strand
CACAGTGAGTGCCAATGTCTGAAGCCTAATAATCCACTATTCACCACAGTGAGTGCCAATGTCTGAAGCCTAACCATCCTCTATTCATCACAGTGAGTGCCAATGTCTGAAGCCTAACCATCCTCTATTCACCACAGTGAGTGCCATTGTTTGAAGCCTAACAATCCACTATTCGCTACAGAATATTTTTTTTAGAAATACTAAGTTGATCTTACTTACACATTGAACACAAATCTTCACGCTCTCTATTACAGTTTTGGGGAATTTTATTTTTCGTGCTATTAAAAATATTGCGAAATCAAACTAAGTTGTACAAAAAAATGTACATTTTTTTTTTTACATTAAGACACATTACGATGTTAATCCAAAGTGACCTACGATTTCTAATGGCTGAACTTGTACTTAACAAGGGTAAATTCCGCTATCCGACGCCACGCTTTGTCCCATGTTAGGTACTATTTATTTATTTTTGCATCGCCATCTTTGTTGCAATGGGAGCAGACACACCGAAATTGTAGTACCCAACACACTGGAAGAAATGGAGAGAGAAATGGAAAACAGTGTACCCAACACAGTGGAAGAAATGGAGAGAGAAAATGAAAACAGTGTACCCAACACAGTGGAAGAAATGGAGAGAGAAAATGAAAACAGTGTACCCAACACAGTGGAAGAAATTGAGAGAGAAAAGGAAGACAGTGTACCCAACACAGTGGAAGAAATGGAGAGAGAAAAGGAAGACAGTGTAACCAACACAGTGGAAGAAATGGAGAGAGAAAAGGAAAACATTGCACCCAACACAGTGGAAGAAATGGAAAGGGAAAAGGAAGACAGTATGGTACAGCACAATAAAATAATACATTTTTAAAAATAATAATAATTATCCATGGCGAACGTAATAACGTGATTGTATCCATCTAGATATCCGGCAAGAAGCATCAACAACCTGCGGTGGCTCCGTTCCCTCAACTAAAACACCTGTGCTACACTGCATTTACACACTGATGTCAGAAAGATCGGAAAGATGAAGAAAAACAAATCAAAATATATATTTTTTTAATAATGAAAACTCAAATTACAGTTTTATCGAAAACATTCTTACACACTACACACGTTACAGCATGTTCCGCCGCAAATAAATTCCAAAATGTGTCAGGAAAGTCAACATCCATTTTTCAAAATTCTCCGGCGTTCAGAATTAAACAAGCCTAAAAAACATTTTTTTTTTCGTATTATTCTTTTATAATATGTAATATCGAGCAAAAAGGTTAGGGTTAAGAATTTGACAAGACGTGCATAAAAGTAACGCACTTTCAAATTATCTCAATTATTACTCACCCCACCCAAAGACTCCGCAACAGCACATTGTTTCCATAACTCTAAACTATAAAAATATCCTAATGACTCGCTTCTACGCCGCAGGTTTATTTCACCAACTATTTCAGAAAAACAAAAGAATATATTACGCACCAAACCCACTTGCGATTTTCTTTTTAAGAATCTCATTTAGCGCATTTTTCTCGTGAAATCAGTTTGTTTTTTGTTCATATTTCCCTCATCTTTCCCTTGAAAAACAGGGAAACTCATTTTTGAGGTTTGGGGTTGGGGGGGTGTGGCCGAATTTTTTTAGAAATGTGTTGTCATTGGCAACCAATCAAAGTGCCAAGTTTTAACTCCATAAGTTGACGGGAAGTGGGGCAATTAGCGGTCCCAAGATTTTGACAGCCAGCCAGCCACGAACGAAAGCGGGAATGTTAAAAAGCCTCCAATTGAAAGATTACAGTTAACCACGCTGTGAAATCTTACAGTTAACCACGCTGTGAAATCTTACAGTTAGCCACGCTGTGAAAGATTACAGTTAGCCACGCTGTGAAAGATTACAGTTAGCCACGCTGTGAAATCTTAATTTTATAAGGTCATCAATCAAAAACATCCCATCGGCGTGATAATGTTTTTCAAAAATCGAACTCGTTAACTCTAACTCGTTAACTCTAACTCGTTAACTCTAACTCGTTAACTCTAACTCGTTAACTCTAACTCGTTAAGTCTAACTCGTTAACTCTAACTCGTTAACTCTAACTCGTTAACTCTAACTCGTTAACTCTAACTCGTTAACTCTAACTCGTTAACTCTAACTCGTTAACTCTAACTCGTTAACTCTAACTCGTTAACTGTAACTCGTTAACTCTAACTCGTTAACTCTAACTCGTTAACTGTAACTCGTTAACTCTAACTCGTTAACTCTAACTCGTTAACTCTAACTCGTTAACTCTAACTAGTTAACTCTAACTCGTTAACTCTAACTCGTTAACTCTAACTCGTTAACTCTAACTCGTTAACTCTAACGATTAAAACAAGAGGCGTTCGTTCATATACAGGGGGAAAAAAAGTTGTGAGGGGGGAGGGCTGATTTGTTAAGCATAAATTGACCTTTACTTGCTTCAGTTTGTCACAAAATAACAATTAAAGTTTGCTGTCACAAAAACAAAAATGTATCGCGAAATCGTAGTATGTTTGAGTTAGTGAAATTATTGCGATTTTGTCTGGTTCATTGTGTTTTCCGTAAGGGGTCGTTCGCAAATTACTTCACGTTTAAGGGGGAGGGCAGTGATTAATTCAGAAATTTTCCCGGGGGAGGGGGGCACTTCAGATTTTTCGAGGAGGTGGGGGGCAGTGCCAGCAGTGCCAGCAGTGCCAGATGATTTATTTTTGGACATATTTTTACTCGGGGGGGGGGCGGACTTGGCTTTTCACTGTCCCCCCGGAGATATATCTGAAAGAAACTCTGGGGTAGAGGGATATAGAATTGTGACACTTTGTGACGGGGGATGAGGGTCAAACATTTGTAGCGTCAATTTTTTTTTTTTAAATCTAAAAATTATATTCTAATTTTAAAAAAAGCTTCATGCAGTCAATTTTTAAAAAAAAATAATTTGAGGTCAAAATTGCCTCAGGTATTATAGGTAACATGAAGCTCAGTCGGGCACACCTTTTGGGCAAAAACTGTTGTGGCCATTTTAGATTCGGCGCGGGATGACTTCGTTGTTTTGTATTATCATAGGAACATGTTAAAGAATAAAATAAAATCTTAGTTTATTTATGAAAATTGTATGTATCTTTTGATTTTTTCTAGGTGTGACGTGACGCTAACGGGAAGGGGGGGGGGGTAAAGAATATGTGACACTTTGTAACAGAGGGAGGGGGGTCTAAAAATGTAATTTTTTTGCTTGACGTAATTTGCGAATGACCCCTAAGAGAAAAGAAAATATTACACATCAAAGGCGCTTGCGGTATAGTTTTTTAAAACTCCTTTAGCGCAGTTATTTATTAAAAGCGTTCCACACATTAGTTGAGTGTCATTACTATCTATAAAATAACTTATATTACACTCTCCACGATCCAAGAATGTGAGTGAAGGCCGCAGTGAGTAAAAGATATAATTGAAATTCGGGTGGGGTGGGGGTGGGGACTTGTGTATCAACTCTTATGAACTTTTGAATTTCACATTGTGTGTCTTTAAGAAGGTTATGATAGTGCTTCAACTTATTTGAGCTCAGATCCTCCAAGCAGTTGTGCATATGAAAACATCACTCATAAGTCTCGTATGTCTTTAGATATGTTTGCCGCCATATTTCAAGAATGAAACAAAGCATTTTGATTGAAATTATTTTTTTTTAAATTTATCGGAAATTTAGGCAAAATATGTTGAGGTTGAGGGGGCAAAAAAATAATAATTAAGATTTTCCATCACGTCGGGGGCATGTTCATAAGGGCGTTCTTTACGAGAGACATCAGAGCTAATTCAACCTGTTCTTTTATGTAAACAAAAAACTGAAATGATGGATTACCCAATGTCCATCTGTGTAATCATATCACGTCATTGGTGGTCATATGTTCATATCTGTAACAACGTATACGTAATTGACGATAAAATATCCACATCGATAATGACCTGCACGTAAATGATTGTCTTATGTCCATGTTTTGTGTTGTTTTTTTTTGTGGGTTTGTTTTTTTTACATAAGCCGAGTTGCTGCTTGAGATTGTAGAGCAAAAATAAATTTCGATTTCAATGTAATTTATTCGATAGCTTTATGTTATTATTATTGCACTTGTTTATTAAAATGTTTAATTTTGTACATGTAAGAGATTTTTTTTTATTATTGACACCACAATGTTTAAAGGACCAATCGACAAGATGCGTTTGCAGGGCATACTGCTACATAGCATGTCAACACCGTATTGTTGTGACAGGACATGCTGCTACATAGCATATATACAACGTATTGTTGTGACAGGCTTTACGCGCCATATTAACATTTAGTTGTCGAGTAGCAGAATGTCAATAGTTATAGACTTTCTATAGTTACAGATTTTCCATAGTTACAGACTGTCTATTGTTACAGACTTTCAATAGTTACTGACTGTATATAGTTACAGATTTTCTATAGTTACAGTCTGTCTATAGTTACAGTTTGTCTATAGTTACAGTTTGTCTATAGTTACACACTGTCTATAGTTATGGACTGTCTATAGTTACAGACTGTCTATAGTTACAGACTGTCTGAAGTTACAGACTTTCTATAGTTACAGACTGTCTATAGTTACAGACTGTCTATAGTTATAGATTGTCTATAGTTACAGTCTGTCTATTGTTACAGTTTTTCTATAGTTATAGACTGTAAATAGTTATAGACTGTCTATAGTTTCAGACTGTCTATAGTTATAGACTGTCAATAGTTGCAGATTGTCTATTGCTACAGACTTTCTATAGTTACAGACAGTCTAAAGTTACAGACTGTCTATAGTTACAGACTGTCTATAGTTAAAAACTGTCTATTGTTACAGTCTATAGCTACAGACTGTCTATAATTACAGACTGTCAATAGTTATAGACTGTCTATAGCTACAGACTGTCTATAGCTACAGACTGTCTATAGCAGGGGGGTCTCCAAACTACGGCCTGCGGGCCGCTTGTGCATGCGAGGCCCTCTCATCCGTCCCGTGGAGACCTTTTTTATCTACGGAAAAAAATGACGTAAATTGACGCGTATCCTGCCAAGATCAGACGCCGCTTACGTGGACGTTATGTTTTTACCGAATTAAAACAGAGGCGCGCAGTTGTGCGTTATGTTTTCCAACTGATGACTACATTGCAAAAATCTTATTCGCTGCTTAGTTTGTCTCCTTCCGTTCACAGTTAATGAGGCGATATAACGCAAACTAGTGGCGGAATTTTTTTAAAATGTTGTTGCTAGAGCAAGACTGGATTATTTTGATCACAGTTTTTCAGTTGCTTTTGACTCCATGCGATGAGGAGGTGTTGGTGTCAGTTAGGGACTGATTGCGAAACATGCTGCACACTATTTTATTTAGTGATAATTTCCTTCGCGCAATTACTGATCAGTGTATTTAAAGTGTTGGGAATGTCGTTAGTTTAGTAAGAATTGTTCGACTATTCTGACGAGGAAGCATGAAAAGCAACAATCTCTCTACCATAAGTGGACATATTTAGGTAATTTAACTTAAGAATTCAAAGAATTTTTTAAAAATTGTTTCGGGTCATTTGCAGCTAGAATTGTGACGACATTAGTTCTCAGAATGAGGGGGGGGTTTTTTGTTTTTTGAGCGATATTGTGTGCAAGATACTTTCAGTTTCACTATTTATTCACGTTGAATTCTTTTTTATTTTAATGCCCAGCGATGACCGAGAAGAGGGAAAGAAAAATAGACGATGAGTGTCAGCAATTTAAAGAAGAATGGAGTTTGAAATACTTTTCATCAAATCCGGCCAGAAAGCATTGTATGTGATTTTCAATGAAACCGTGGCTGTGATGAAAGAATACAACCTGCGCCGTCATCATCAAAGCAAACTACAGGAGGGATATGCACAGTTGGAGGGTAGAGTCCGTGCCAAAAAATTGTATAATTTACAAAATCAACTCACATCTCAGAGGACATCAACTCACATCTCAGAGGACAACTCACATCTCAGAGGACATCAACTCACATCTCAGAGGACATCAACTCACATCTCAGAGGACATCAACTCACATCTCAGATGACATCAACTCACATCTCAGAGGACATCAACTCACATCTCAGAGGACATCAACTCACATCTCAGAGGACATCAACTCACATCTCAGAGGACATTGTTCAGTAAATCATCAAATGAAAATGAATCCTTAACTAAGGCCAGTTATAAAGTCCTGGCTAAGAGTGGCAAACCGTTTACAGGTGGTGAAATAGTGAAGGAATGTTTGTTGGTGGTTGCTGAGGCACTTTGCCTAGAAAAGTCAAAACAATTTTACAATGTAGCTTTGGGTGCAAGTAACATTGCCCGCCGTGTTGCAGACATGGGTGAAAACATTGTGACCCAAATAGCGAAAAATGAAAGCAAGTTTCGCCATTTTTTCAACTAAAATGGATGAATCGCTGGACAGCTGTTCCACCTCTCAACTGCTTGTGTTCGTTAAGAGGTGTGGATGAAGACATGAACATAACACAAGAGCTGCCCCCCCCCCCACAGCATGTACGGCACTGTTACCGGAGAGGATATATTCAATGAGTTGGGATTCTGATTATAACTTGGACTGTACTAACCTCAGTTGCCTGACTATTGATGGAGGAAAGAACATGAGTGGCATTAAAAAAGGCTTGGTTGGACAAGTGAAGCAGATGTATAATGAGAAAAACATTCTACAGCCATTGTTCCTGCACTGTATTATTCACCGGTAAGCTTTGTTTGCTATATATGTGGACATTAGCAGTAAACTGAAGTTGGTGAATTTAATAAGGTCACGTGAGCTCAACCATAGTCAGTTCAGAGACCTGTTGAAATGTACAGACACAGAATCACAAGATTTACCATATTACACAGCAGTAAGATGGCTAAGTTGTGAGAAAGTTCTGAGCAGAGTATGTAAGTTAAGAAAGGACATAGGTGACTTCCTGGAAAGTAAAGGCAAGCCACAGCCATTAGTGTCTGGTGAAGAGTCGGTATGGAAATTGGCCTTTGCTGCAGACATAACTAGTCATTTACATTTTCTGAACCTAAACCTACAAGGAGAGGAAAAATCTAGTTTCTGATCTATACGTTGTTGTTCGTCCGTCGAAGTCGACTAGGACCATCGAGTCATCCAAAGGTTAGGGGGAGGTTGAGTTACGGTGAGCGCGTACGTAGCTCGCTAGACCGATCCGTGCTCGGAATAATCTTTGGCACCACGGGTAGGGGATAGTTGCTTCAAACGGTGACCTAATGTTGGTCTTTCGGGTAAGCCTGCGTGTCTCAGCTGTTGATATCCTATTAGCTTCATGTGATTTAGCCCCCTTCTTGACAGAAGCTCTCCACATGGCTCTGTCCTGGGCTGTCTGCATCCATTGGGTAGGGTTTATGCTGAAGGCCATTAGTGCCAATTTCAGTGAGTCTTTGTAACGCTTTTTTTTACCTCCTTGGGAGCGCTTGCCTATCGTGAGTTCTCCGAAGAGAATCTGTTTCGGGAGCCGGTGGTCTTCCATACGGGCTACGTGTCCCATCCAACGGAGCTGAGACTGCATCAGAGTGGTGAAGATACTAGGTAGGTTCGCTCTGTCACCTGATGCCAAGGAGTTTCCTGAGGCAGGTTGTGTGAAAATGATTCAGTTTCTTGGCGTGACGCTGGTAGACTGTACACATTTCACACCCGTAGAGCAATGTCGAGAGGACTGCTGTGCTATAGACCTTGATCTTTGTTTCTCGGGGAATGCTTGAGGTGATTGACCGTTGTCCTGCACTTGGGCCATCATGCCATCATGCAGCTGACGGATGATGTTGGTGAACTTGTCCGGGCATCCATACTTCTTCATGATTTTCCACAGGCCACCTCTATTGACCCTGTAGTTCTGTATTTTGTCCCTGGCATTTCTCTTGAAGCTGTCTAGCAGCAAACACCATATCGATGGTTCCGCAATTTTTTGCGGAAACCAAATTGACTTTCGGGTAGGAGACCTAGCTCCAGATGTGCATTCAAGCGGTTCAGAAGGGCTCGGACCAAGATCTTGCCTGCAATTGACAGTAGTGAAATTCCACGGTGATTGTCGCATGCTTGGCGGTTTCCTTTGTGTTTGTACAGGTAATTGAGGCATCCTTGAGGTCTTGTGGTACAGTTTCCGTCTGCCAGATGATCTGGAATAGACGCAATAGCTTATTCGTCAGCGCTGGCCCACCCTCTTTGTAGATTTCGGCAGGAATCATGTCGGGGCCAGGTACTTTGCCATTGGACATTTGGCGGATTGCTGTCTGAATCTCATCAAAAGTTGGGACGGCGTCCAGTGACTTGTTCGTTTGGACCTGCGGGAGTCTTTCAATGGCCTCATCATTAATGTTGAAAGGCGTATTTAGCACACTTTTAAAGTGTTCCGCCCATCTTTCCAAGATTTTCTCTTTGTCTGTAATGAGTGTAGAACCTTCTGCTTTAAGGAGAGAGGAAGAGCCTTAGGTGGCAACACCATAGATTACTCTCAGGCCACACCCACCTACAGGCCTTCAGATCCAAACTCGTCTTGTTTTTAGAAAAAGTACAGGCCAACAACTTGACGCACTTTCAGCAGTGCATGGTCATCATGGCTGAATCAACAGCGGAGTTCCCCGCATGCGAGATCATCAAAGACCCCCAGCTGCAGTTTCAGCAGCGGTTTTCTGACTTTGATTCAAAGGCAGAAGAAGCGAGACTGTTCAAAACCCATTTGAAGCAGATGCGGCCAGTTGCCCAGATAAATGCAGCTGGAGGTCATTCAGTTGCAAGCAAATGACCGCTCTAGGGAGAAGTTCAAATAAGGACTGGTGGGTTTTTACCAGATTCCCAAGAAAGATGTTCCTAAAGTCAAAACTTTTGTACCAAAGTACCTTTCAATGTTTGGAACAACATACCTGTGTGAACAAACATTATCAAGAATTAAATAGGTGAAGAACAATTTGAGAAAAAACTTGTCCGTTGATAATCTCAGGTCACTGTTGATGTTAGGGAAATCAAATCTAAAGCCAGAAATGTATGCTATTTTGGAAAACAGGAAACAATTTCCCACGAATGCAGGTGTTCCTGTGTAGTGTATCAATATGTTATTAAATAATAACTTATTGAAAAAATACGTAACAAATAATTAAAAACAACATCTATGTTTTGATTATCTTTTATTTAGACCTCGAGTGTGTCGTCGGCCCCCGAATTGCAGTTTAATAGTAAATGCGGCCATCGGGCTGAAAAGTTTGTAGACCCCTGGTCTATAGTTTCAGAGTGTCTATAGCTCAGACTGTCTAGAGTCACAGACTGGCTATAGTTACAGACTGTCTATAGCTACACACTGTCTATAGTTACAAACTTTATAGATGAACCATGTTGGCAGGAACTAGTTGAAATTGTAAAAAGGGACAATTATCACAGGATATAGTTTTATACCGCATAGACAGTGGCGTAGTTCGGGCTGATGCCTTCCGGGACGGGCAAAGCTTTTTGCAATTCCACAAAAATTCCCCCCCCCCAAGAAAAAAAAGTTACGCCCCGTCAGCATTCCCTTCCTACGCCACTGGACTACATTGACAGATGTCTAGAGTGACTACATTATCAGATGTTTAGATGGACTACATTGACAGATGTCTAGATGGTCGACATTGACAGATGTTTAGATTTACTACATTGACAGATGTCTAGATGGACTACATTGACAGATGTCTAGATGGACTACATTGACAGATGTTTAGATTGACTACATTGACAGATGTCTAGATGGACTATATTGACAGATGTCTAGATGGACTACATTGACAGATGTCCAGATGGATTATATTGACAGCTGTCTGAATGGACAATATTGACAGATGTCTAAATGGACAAATTTGAAGATGTCTAGATGGACTATATTGACAGATGTCTATATGGGCTATTTTGACAGGTGTCTAGATGGACTATATTAACATATGTCTAAATGGACTATGTTGATAAATTTTTAGATGCATTATATCGATAGATGTCTAGATGGACTATATTGACATATCTATAGTTTCAGACCGTATAGGTGGACTATATTGACATATTTTTAGAGATAGAGAAGGAACGAAAGAAACTCAGATAAAAAGAGAATGAGAAATAAAATGAGAGATGGACAGATAGACGGAGAGAAAGAGAGGGAGAGTTAGATTAGATACAGACAGAGTTAAGATAGATAGAGAGAGAGAACGATAGAAAGAGAGAGTTATACAGAGAGACAAAGATGGAGGGAGAGAGAATATGAAAGACTAAAAGAGAGTAAGAGAACTAAAGAAAGAGAGAGTGTGAACGAAAGAGAGTGATAGATAGAGAAAGAGAGAGAAAGTGACAGAGATAGTTATATATATATATATATATATATATATATATATATATATATATATATATATATATATATATATATATATATATATATATATTAGATAGAGAGAGGACGATGAACTGAAAAAGAGAGTGAGAACGAAAAAGAGATGCGGAGATACAATTTAAACACGCACACACTCAATGTACCGCTGGTTGCCGCTCCTTCAATTAAACGTTATCATTTTTTCAAACATAAAAAAAAAGTTCAAGCACCTATCACGATACATCTCCTCGGTCACTGCATACAACTTTAACAACTCAACTAAACACATTACCGAATTCAGCCGAAGATGCATCCTAAACATTCAACTAATGGCGTCATTTTTCAAGCTTGCCGCTCCAGGAAGGCTATGATGCATATTTTTATTTATTTTTTTTAATGTACGTTCACAACATTTTGGAGTAGCATTATGTGAGATTTATGTTCTTATGTGCATCAAACCGGACAATTCAGGTTTAAGTAAAATTAATCAGAGGGTCTTCACTCACTACACATGTAAATCCGGATTAAGACAAATAGGGAAAAAGTATGTGTGTGCTAGATGTCCCTTTGATGCAGTAGGTGAACTTAGGGCTTCTGCTAGATTACCGTGTGACGAGACAACTTGATGAAGGCTTTAGCTCTGTAGATATTCCAAACCATCTCCACCAGGCGCTTTCACTTCTCTAATAAGTCTTTTCGCGGCCCTAAAACTTGTACCCTATCCCATATCAACGCCCACCCCAGCTAAAACTTTCCTCCCTTCGTCTATCTCCCTCAAAGCAGTAGGCTCCCTTCTACAGAGGCTTTCCCACTACCACATCTCCCCTTTTTTCAACCCCTGGCCTTCTGGAGTAAAATACTTATATGGTGTATACTTTAAAAATACAATTTCCATATGGATTAAGTTAGACTTTATTAACTTTACTTCCATACAGACTACCCTTTACTTTAATATTACCCACATACAGACTAAGCTTGGACTTATGGAAAAAAACGGAGAAATATATTTTTAATTTTAAAAAAAGCATCACAGAAATGTTACTAAGCTCCAAAGAACTTATGCCGCACGTTGACATCAAAGCAATGATCAAGAGTTCAGAGAAATGTTCAAGACTTCAGAGCAATGTTCCAGACTTCAGAGCAATGTTCAAGACATCAGAGCAATGTTCAAGACATTAGAGCAATGTTCAAGACTTCAGAGCAATGTTCAAGAGTTCAGAGCAATTTTCAAGACATCAGAGCAATGTTCAAGAATTCAAAGCAATGTTCAAGACTTCAGAGCAATGTTCTAGACTTCAGAGCAATGTTCAGGACATCAGAGCAATGTTCAAGACATCAGAGCAATGTTTAAGACTTCAGAGCAATGTTCAAGAGTTCAGAGCAATCTTCAAGACATCAGAGCAATGTTCAAGAATTCAAAGCAATGTTCAAGACTTCAGAGCAATGTTCAAGACTTCAGAGCAATGTTCTAGACTTCAGAGCAATGTTCAGGACATCAGAGCAATGTTCAAGACATCAGAGCAATGTTCAAGACATCAGAGCAATGTTCAAAAGTTCAGAGCAATGTTCAAGACATCAGAGCAATGTTCAAGACATCAGAGCAATGTTCAAGACTTCAGAGCAATGTTCAAGACTTCAGAGCAAATTTCAAGACATCAGAGCAATGTTCAAGACATCAGTGCAATGTTCAAGAGTTCAGAGCAATGTTCAAGACATCAGAGCAATGTTCAAGACATCAGAGCAATGTTCAAGAGTTCAGAGCAATGTTCAAGAGTTCAGAGCAATGTTCAAGACATCAGAGCAATGTTCAAGAGTTCAAAGCAATGTTCAAGAGTTCAGAGCAATGTTCAGGACATCAGAGCAATGTTCAAGACATCAAAGCAATGTTCAAGACATCAAAGCAATGTTCAAGAGTTCAGAGCAATGTTCAAGACATCAGAGCAATGTTCAAGAGTTCAAAGCAATGTTCAAGAGTTCAGAGCCATGTTCAAGAGTTCAGAGCCATGTTCAAGAGTTCAGGGCAATGTTCAAGATTGAACTCTTGAACATTGCTCTGAACTCTTGAACATTGCTCTGAACGAAATCAGAGCAATGTTCAAGAGTTCAGAGCAATGTTTCCCAACATTTTTCGAGTCACAATTCATTTTTTTGTTCAAATCTAAGTGAGCAACGACTCCTTTATATAGAATTGAAAAGACCCACGACCCCACATTAATGAACCAAAGTGACCCATGACAAAGCTATATTCAAAAGATTCTCAGTAGAGTGAAATGCAAAACAAAGATAGTGTATTTCCAGTGTAACATAATTCATTATACTTTTAACGTATGACATATTTAATGCGATGATTGATATGTTTAACTCAGACTTTTAGTCCTCCAATAAATAATGATTAGTGTTTTAACGGCATTATTCTTTTACTCTTCTGCTTATTCCCGTGATGCCAAGAAGAGACCATCACCCCTCAATCCCCGCTGGCCATTGGGGCTGTAAATCCCGTGCTTTAAACCATTAAAAAAAAATTTCCGGCATTAATGAACAGCCATCAAGCAAAAGTTGAATATCTTACCGACGTGGCTTGGAAAGCAAGATTAATTTCAGACAGACTCAAAATGTTACACAAATGCCATACATATTTTAAAGCACTTCCTGTGTTTTCATAACAAAACAGTGAACACTGACGAGATGGAATCAATCAGTCAACAAAGAAAAAACTTACCTGCATGTGCCCCAGATCTTCTGTTGCCAAGAGGAACTCTGAGAAGTCACGTGACCGTGATAGGTGTGGGCAGTGAGTTAAGTGTGTGTGGGAACAATAACGTCGTGTGTGGGTTCATGTCCCGGCTAGCACGTGCTCTCAACACCCCACACAAAACGTCCCGGTGACGTCATTATTTGAACCAATATCTTCCCACGTTCTAAGGCTTGAAGAGTTTGACAACCTCGACCCTGGGTTTCCTGGAGAATGGCCACTATATTGACCTCTTTTTTTCACTCTGTCCTAATCAAGATTTTTACAATTTTTAATTTCAGAAAACGTGTTATTCCTTTTGTTAACTTTCCTAAATTTTGCTTATCGTCTGCGTTCTTTATCAGGAAAATGTAACTCTAGAATTGTTGTCAGGCAACTATACCAAAAAAAAAAAAAAAATTTCGTTGACTGATAAGTTCTCCTTGTCTATTATGACGTCATAAATATCCCGCTAATGGTGTGGAACATCGTATTTTTTCGTCACAGTGTATGGAAAGAGCACGCAGTGATTAAACTTGTTGTGACTCCACTCCGTTGCACACCACGGTTGCGGCCACAGTACAACGATGGTATCTGTAATCGTTGAGCACTGAGAAGCTAAGATGAAACGTTACCGGTCGTAACCAATCACCCTTGTGTGTTCTTGAACCCCGGCGGATCACGTACAGTTCGGAAAGATTCACTACAGTGAGCCGTCCATACCAACAGTGAGGATTTTCATCCGGGAGAAAACACAGGCGGCAATCGCTGTGAACAGTTTAGACCGGGTGAAACCCAGGCGTCAGATGTAGACGACAGTGGAAGCTCGTGGAGTTATGAATGTATCACTCGTCAAAGGGATGAATGTATCACGCGTCAAAGGGATGAATGTATCACTCGTGAAGGGATGAATGTATCACAAGGAAGATGATCACTTTGGGTAGCTCTGCGTGTAACTGTTGAGTGGCTCTGTCTGTTGTTGGTTGGGTTGTTGTTGTTGTTGTTGTTGTTTGGTTGGTGTTGTTTTTAAAGATGATTTCGTCCACGTTTCTAACTATCAACAAAAGAAGAGTTTCGAAAAGCTGCTTAGAGTTTAAGGGCTAATATGTATCTACTGCTTGGGATGAATTTTATATTTATTTTTTTTTTTTGAGGGGTGGATATGTTTAAGGTGTTTCCTGTAGTCTGGTTTGAATATCCGCAATTAATAATCACAATTACATATCCAGAAATCAAAAGAACATTAATGCACTTGTTTCAATCGACCGTTTAATTTATTATTTTTTTTTTTTCTTATTCCGAACAGAAATTTCGAGCTCTATGAAATAACGTTTCCAAAAGTTCCCGCGGACTTTTTTTTTAATATGTCGCTGGCGTAGGAGTCGAAGATGACGTCACCAAACCTAAAGATCCTACCACCTGACGTAAGTTGTTTCCCTCTCACAGCGCTTGGTGCCGATATTGCCGCCGCCTGAGACTGCTCGACGTTAATGAGTTGGAACTTTCCGCGCCATACTACGGCTGTGTTGCGGTTCTGGGCGCCTCCATTTTCTACCCAGAGTCTGCCACATCGCCACCGTCTTGCTCGCGGACATTCGCTAGCCTCAATCTCATTGGCTAAAATGGCTATAAGGCTTTTTTTTATTTTCCTTTAAAACAAAAATCTCTATGGTAGATTGTTAGGTAGAGTTTTAGAAATTTAATTGAGAGGTGCAAGGTCAAAGGATAACGAGAGAGGTTTCACAATTAAAACGCAAACATGTGTGTTTATTAAGGGAGAATTTTTTTACAGGACATGTTCCAAAGATAAAATTTTAAAAACCAATTTCATTCAAGCGTAATAAATGGAATGAAGAGTATGCATGTGAACAAAACCTTGCGCATAATTTACGTATTGAAAATTTTTGAAAAGGAAATGTAAAAGTATGATTTTAAAATGTTTTTCTTTTCTAGCGTAGATAACAAAAGACATTTATTTACCGTCTATATTGTAATGCGACGGGTCGATCTTCCAAAAAATAAAAGTTTCGTTTTTTCTTATTATCAAAGGGGAATAGCTTAAACATTTGTGACAAGGATTTAGTCAAAAAGAGTTGTCCCCTAATAGCCAGCCATAGCCCATATAAGATAAGTTAAGTTAAGATAAGAGAGTCTCTTAATTTATCCAAACAAATGGAAATATTTTTTAACCTAAATAAATTCATATTTTATTTAAGAAAATATTTTAAAATTATAAAAAATTAAACACAATACTACTAGATATCTAAAGTTTTTCTCTAGCGTAAAAATAAGCTATCATATTTTTTTAAAAATTATAATAAAATAATAATTAACTCCTTTAGTAACACTAATCACTTAATTAGTGATCATTTAGATTTGGTTACTACTGGGGGAGTACTCTGGTAAATTCTTACAGACTTGGGAACAAACGAATTTTTATATCCTTGGGTCCTAATTTTAAGGGAAAGAATTCACCATGTTCGAGCTGATCTTCTTCTTCTTTATTTTAAGGGCCCACGATCAATGAATTGATCATTCTGGCTCCTATGTTTCAGAGGGGTTTGCGATGTTACTGTCCATGGGTTTCAATGGGATACTTCACTGGTTGCAAGGGCGACTCAGCAGTGGTGTTATGAACTGGGGGTTGGAATACAGGAGGCAATAGACACAAATGTCTCGAGTGTAGCCGCCTCAACTGTTGCTTTTGGAAGCTTGTTCCAGTCCCCTATTGTCTTCGGCAGGAATGAGGAGCTTCTGTACTTTGTTCTTGTTTTTACCAGCCGGAACTGTTTGTCGTGACTTCGTCGCAGTCTGGGGGGGAAGATGAACGAGTTTCTGTTTGATTCCGGAGCGGTGCACCAGCCCATTTGTTATCTTGTACAACATGGTGAGCCTGGATAGTCGTCGTCGTTCTTCCAATGTCGACCAATGTCTTAGGTATCTGTGATGAAATGGGTTGGATGCATGATCAAAAACATTTTTTTTCCTCCAGTGAAGGATGTTTAGTTTGTGTGATATTACTAGCTTTCTTAATTATTCTATTTAATCGTTGTTTGATGGCAGACGATGAATTCCTACATCAGCAGGTAATACTCAAGTTTAGTAGTCGTCCAATTGTTGCACTGTAGAATAAGTTAATAACTAGTTTGATTCTGGTTCTGGTTCTGGTAATGTTTCGTTGCTGCATCCATGCACTGGCATCTTTGCAACGGTTGGTGGTATGATGTTGCTATTCCAACAGCTCCTAGCTGATGCCAGGGCAGCCTTGAAGCTTTCGGCCGATGTCACGTTCACAGTGGCATCGTCCAGGTGGTTCCATGCTATTACTGTATGTGTGTGCTAGATTTTGATACCCCGAAATTGTATATTTTTTAAGACAGAAGAATCTTTGCTGACTTTTTTTTATACAGAATTTGTCCTTTTTTTCATGCCATGTCAGCTTATTATTTATGGTGACACCTAGACACTTATATGTCTCTTTTTCTCTATACTTTGATTATTTATTGTGAGATCTGTACTGTGACAAATTGTTGAGGATCAAGGTTTTGATGTACTTCATTTAAAATTTTTTCGAGGATAAGTTTCTCTAAACGTTTCATTTCAATAAAGGTAAGTGCGAATCGGTACAATTGGGAAGTTCTCAATACCTTTGGTATGGTTTGAGTCCCATAAGCTTTTTTTTTAATATGCAACAAAAATTGTAGGAGAGCTGTTCTTAGTAGAGTATAACAAGCCGTCCACTTAGTGTGTCTGGACCCGAGGCCTTGGCTGCATGCACTTGTTTCAATAACGACATTGAACAATGATGGATCATCTCGTGTAACACTGGTATCGTGAACAATGATGGATCATCTCGTGTAACACTGGTATCGTGAACAATGATGGATGAACTCGTGTAACACTGGTATCGTGAACAATGATGGATCATCTCGTGTAACACTGGTATCGTGAACAATGATGGATCATCTCGTATAACACTGGTATCGTGAACAATGATGGATCATCTCGTGTAACACTGGTATCGTGAACAATGATGGATCACCTCGTGTAACACTGGTATCGTGAACAATGATGGATCACCTCGTGTAACACTGGTATCGTTAATTGAATTGATCGTGTCATTTTGCACAGTTCCAAATCCAAGACTGTCAAAACGACAATAAGAGTCATTTAAGTCATTTACAGAATTCTTCACATCCTCAACACACAAGCATTCCAGCTTAGGTAGGCCTATATATCACTCCCATTAACTCAAATTAAGCCCATGTAGGCTAGTATTTCCTGTTATTGTTTTACACTGGTCCAACAGGTCTTTGATTTGTTTTTAAGGGTAAGTTTGTTTTTATTTATTTAGTTTGTGTTGTTGTTTGTTTTTTTTTACCTTAATATATTTTTTTCCTTCGGAACATTTTTAGCTTCGGTGAATCCTTCTTGGCAAGTCTGAAGCATCTTTTTTTCGGTGGAGGATAGCCTCCCTTATTTCTCTGCTCATCAAAGGTTTGTTATTAAATACTTTGATTTTTTTATTACTTTTTTTAAGGGGGTTGGGGGGTATAATTTCACCTAGAGAGAACATTGGATACGAATTTGCAGTTTTGGATAGCTGATCAATGTCTGGGCAAGTGCTTCTAAATGTATCCCACTGTGTACATTCTAAGCAGCATTGGGGGTTTTCGGTCACCTCATCCGGTCACAATTCAGCAGTTTTGTTTTTGTTTTTGTTTATGAAACTGTTTTGTAGCACGGCGTTGGGCGTACCATTGTGTGATCAGATTCTCCAAGTGGAAAATAAACTGTGAGATGTGTAGACTTTTATGTTTGTATTTGACCATGACACAGATCTTGAGTTCGGTCTTGTGTGTGGAATAAACATACTGGGTGCAATTTGATTTGCTAAAATTAACAAACCTACATAAATTTATATCAGTTATCGACACGGATGTAATAAAGATTGGAAAGAGTTAGAAAGAGAGAATATAGCAAGAGACGGGAAACCTAGGGGAAAAAAAAATGTTGATTACACATGTCCCACTGGAAGTTGAAAAGGCAAAGAAGAAGAGACATACATTGACATGCCTACATTGTGAAGACACGTTCCTATACTGTTAAGGGCTTCGCACGTACTGTGAATTTCAACACCTATCTTGAAAATTGATTTCCCCTTGAGATGAACTGATTTGATATGATGATTACTTAACGCCCCATGCTTTACCAACCAGAGAACCAATGAGAATTCAAAGCTTGGCCAACCAGAGAACCAATGAGAATTCAAAGCTTGGCCAACCATAGAACCAATGAGAATTCAAAGCTTGACCAACCATGGAACCAATGAGAATTCAAATCTTGGCCAACCAGAGAACCAATGAGAATTCAAAGCTTGACCAACCATAGAACCAATGAGAATTCAAAGCTTGACCAACCAGAGAACCAATGAGAATTCAAAGCTTGACCAACCAGAGAACAAATGAGAATTCAAAGCTTGGCCAACCAGAGAACCAATGAGAATTCAAAGCTTGGCCAACCAGAGAACCAATGAGAATTCAAAGCTTGGCCAACCAGAGAACCAATGAGAATTCAAAGCTTGACCAACCATGGAACCAATGAGAATTCAAAGCTTGGCCAACCAGAGAACCAATGAGAATTCAAAGCTTGGCCAACCAGAGAACCAATGAGAATTCAAAGCTTGGCCAACCATAGAACCAATGAGAATTCAAAGCTTGACAAACCAGAGAACCAATGAGAATTCAAAGCTTGACCAACCAGAGAACCAATGAGAATGTAAAGCTTGACCAACCACAGAACTAATGTGAATTCAAAGCTTGACCAACCATAGAACCAACGAGAATTCCAAGCTTGACCAACCATAGAAACAATGAGAATTCAAAGCTTGACCAACCAGAGAACCAATGGTAACTCAAAGTTTAACCAGTCAAAAACAGCCATGTAACTATGGAAACAATAATTATGGTAGAATAATTATTAGAATTAATAGAATGTCCTGACCAACATCTCAGATCTTAATTCTCGTCACCGCATTGCATGGTGGTTGTGTCTTGGCGTCGCCATGGTAACACACGTCACATAATAACTTTAGAAGAAAGTAGTGTCAGTAAATAGACCAAAATTTGAAGAGGGCGACACTGGATCTCGTAACATTACGGCGTTCAAAAGTAGCTCAGCTACTGTTAGTATTTAGTTACTCCCATTAAGCACATGAGTATGCAACATTTGGCGTAGCTTTAGGTTACATTGGTTCATTTAAATTGTATCGTAATGTGTTCAGAAAACAATTTTTAAATATAAAGAAGGGTGGTTGTTATTTGTTTCTCAGAATCGACTTTAATTTATAATTGAAAGACAAAGCTATCATTTTTATGTTTTTATTATTTACCAACAGTATTTCTGTTTTATTTTAATTTAATTTTTGCAATTTATATAGTCTATACCAGGCCTGCACAACTCAAAATGTAAGGTGCGCCGTAATGCATTATGAAAAAAGTGTGCGGGCCAAAAAAATATAGATCATGGGGAAAGTTATTAAGAAAATAATGAGAATAACGAGTTTTTCGATACCTCGCGGGCCACAAAGTGGTTGCTGGCGGGCCCCATCCGGCCCGCGGGCCATATGTTGTGCAGGCCTGGTCTATACAGAAGTTTCATTCGTGCGATTTTTGTAACCTTAAAAACTAAAGTTTTACATGGACAACATTTTTTTTTTTTTTAAAGTATGTCATACGTTTACAGTTGCCATTGTGGTTATGAAACAATTCAGAACATTCACAAAATGGTGGTGGTTCCCCGACTAACAGTTTAGTGCCCCCCCCCCCCCATCCCGAAATGAGGAGGCCACTCTAAAATCAATCATCTCGTAAGCACTTCTATGTGATTAAGGCGCTTTGGTAATCGCTGACTCGGGCGGACTGAACGGTCTCCACTTAATGCCACGATGGCGCTAATGAAAGCTGTAAACCACTGGACCCGGTTGATAGCAGCCTCGCGAACATTCCATCTCACAGGGGCGGACTTTTAATCCAAACCACCATTTTGTTTTCAGTTAAGAAAGTCTTCAAGATCTTGTTCTTCCCCAAAACTCCCCACAACTAATGACAAAATGACCGTGTAAGAATAAGACTATTTCGTTTATCTTCTTTGGACTGACTTCGTTCCATGTGTAACTAATTGTGCATTTGAGACATTGCTTGATAATAAATTCATTAAAATTAAAATGCAACCACCCATTTGGTGGCGTATTTTGACAAGATGTTTATTTTTGGGGGCAAAATTCCAGATTTGCTATTTTCCCCTCACACATCGACTGTATGAAATTGATACCGTACTGAAAATTCATAAAGGAACATACAGCACCGCAAAACTCTAGTATTAGTCGGACAAAATCTCCCTTTATCTACGCCCCTGAACCATGTGATAATTTTCCTCTTTACATTTTACTTTTACAAATTTTTTAATTACAGCTTTTGTGATAAAGGGATTTTAGCCAAACTTTCCTGGAATCACGTATCGATTGTGAGGTATGACAACGTCAAATTAAATAATTAGGTTGCGATCAATTGTTTGGTTTTCTTGATAACTTGATATCAAGCAGAATTATTTATTTTTTTTTAAACAACATAAAAACAAAAATAGCCTAATATAGTCGATTATATCGGCCACCAATGTCCTCGTTCAGGGTATTTGATTATTATGCTCATTTATTTATAATCTTTAAATTATCACTGCTAATTTCTACTAACAAATTAAACAATACACTTTCCACTTCTTGCAGTGGTGAAGCTAGGGGGCTGCGGACCGACCCGGGTGACACCTTCTCAGTGGGTCGGCACCAAGTTCAAAATTTGTATATTTGCAGAGCACGAACTGCTCGGTCTAACCGAATTTCACAAAGGATAACTGATCACACGTAAATTATCCACACATGTAACCAATCCAAATGCGTGCTTTATTAAAAGTTCAAGGTTGTTGCGTCAGAAATGAGGTGAACCTATAATTACTTTAATTAGGTCGGTAAAACACCGTTTTTATCATGATTCAACGCAGATTCAAGTGTTCGGTAACTTTCTTGACAGTAAGCTATATTTATCTGAATTCTGGGAAATAAAGCTTTCCATTAATAATAATGTGGTCAGGCGATTCTATGTACGTGTTACAGTTCTTTACAATATTTACCACCTGACTAACCTTCAATTATTTTTTCTTTGTTCTTGTAATTGCTAAACTGTGGACTTATTTTAACAAGAAACCCATCGTGGAAGTAGGTGATAAGGGTTGGGGGGGGGGGGCCTGGGGGGAGGCGCCTGGTGACACCATGAGTTTACCGCACCAGGTGACATCAACCATAGCTACGCCACTGACTTCTTGTGCGGGTAGCGAGATTTTAGGATGTTTTCAAAAATATTCGTTTTTCATGGATTGCTTGATTGAAGTCATTGATACTGTGCGTGACTGACGTCATTGATAGTGTGCGTGTCCCGCCTCTATGTGTATGGAATTCCGAATGCCCAACTAAAAGTGATCATGTAGTAACGTTATTACTCTCCAGTCCTTATACGCCTACCCACTCACTTGGTCTGAGCGAGGGAAACGCTTAACATCAACGCATGTTCAACTTTGATCGATTGGCTGTTCTCACGTCATGTGACTGGAAGTGTGGGCTAACCTTAATATTTTTCAATCTATAATTTACAATTTTTTTTTCGGTAACCTTAAGAGTGTTGGGCATGCATTATAGTTATAGAATTGTAGCAATGCACCAGCTCTGAATTTTAAAGAGAAAAAAAGTGTGTGTGGTTGGGGGGGGGGGGGGGTTGTCTGGGTGATAGTTGATGGCATTAATAAAAACCCTTTCCACACCAAAGGAACAAAGCCGATAGTGACAATCTGTTGCTTCCTACTCATACCAGGTCTGAATTTTAAAGAGAAAAAAAGTGTGTGTGGTTGGGGGGGGGGGGTGGTTGTCTGCGTGATAGTTGATGGCATTAATAAAAACCCTTTACACACCAAAGGAACAAAGCCGATATTGACAATCTGTTGCTTCCTACTCAAGAGGCGATGATGACTATAAATTATAGTGTAAAGTAAATAACTTACGGTCAGGCTGGCATTCATCACGATGAAAGGTGTTGATATACAAATTATTTAAAAAGTATAAGGAATAACACCGGGGAGGGGGTGGGTGTGGGGCCAGAGACGGCCGTCAAGATTTTTAAAAGGCTATAACTTATAACAGTAACACTACGGCCAAGGGCAAACTTGAAAGAGTCAGCGCAAATCTATTAATATAAGGGGAGCTAATCATCTTCAAACTATTTCTTTGTACCAGGGAGTAATCATTGCAGGTTAGAATAGTTTGAGTGTTCATTTTTTCTATACATCTGTATACTTGATTTTGTAAAACTGGATGAACGGGTTAAAATTAATCAGCTGGAGTGTATATTCCATTGATCTTTGATTGGTACCAACTACTTGACAGTAAAATAAAATAAAAAACCAACAGCCCAATCAAATTTCACTCTTCAAATATTAATTGTATGTTTTTAATAGATTAAAAGAACATATTTTTTTTAAATTTAATACAACCCGGAGATGGGTCCAAAATATGTTTTATTTGTACATTTCCATAAATTAATACAACATAACTAATCAATAAGTGATGTTCATCATCTATCATTTCTTGCAAACACTGAGGTTTAATTCTTCTCATCAAATTGTTGATACATTCAGAAAAAGGCAGAAATGTGTTTCAGGTTGATCCATGGTGGAAATCTCTGGCTATGGTGTACAAGATCCAGATTTTTATTAGAGTGAGTGTTCTACGACAGAGGTCGATCAGACTTTCTCCTAACATTGACAGATTACTTGTTGCCATCTTTTTTTTTTATCTCTTTCGGAATTGTTCTTCCATCTTTTTTCAAACACAGTCACCTTGACGTTCACTAACACATAAGCGAAAATATTGATAAATTATGAAAACTTCTTTCCTCCATCAAAAGACTGACTTCCACCAAAACTGCCCAACATATAATCCTTTTCACTTCTATGGTAACATGGAACCTGGAGCTATGCACCCTTGATGCACACACAACCAAGATGCAGGAGTTTCAGTACTGCTTGTTTTGGAGCATACGGTAAGTCACACATCCAACATGCACTAAAGCTGACCACCAATACAACTTCATCTTTTGCAGAAAACCACACCCACCTCTGAGGCTCTAACCAGGGCTGTAGATGTAGACAATAAATTTACTTCCAGACATACACTAGTAGACTTGTGGATAATGAAATACTGCCAGATCAGAGGTGCCTCTCACTGAAAGCTGTGAACTCTGAAATCCCTTTCTAAAAATTTCTTGAAACCTGAAACTTCATTTACAAATTTTTTAAACCCTGAAACTTAACGCAACTCATAAAATCCATACACTAGAAAAAACAAACCAAAGCCAGAGGCTTGCAAACAAAAGCGAGAGGTTGCAGTAGATGTTCTATTTATAATAGCGAACCCACTCTCTGTGAATAGGCTTTCGCACATTCTTACACTTTTATTTTTTTTTTAAACCCAGAATCTGCATTTAAATAAACTGAACTGAGAAATCCGGAGCGAGAGAAAATAAAAACTCGCGAATCCGGAGCTGAAAAATATTTAGCCTCACGAATCTGGAATTCTGGGATAATCTGGAAAAGTGGCATCCCTGTGCCAGATCATCACAAATCAAATTCAGACTTGTTTCTGTGGTATTTTCCTATACATAAATACAATCTTAGTGCTGTAATCATGGCACAAAACAGTGACAGCAACTTACTGAGAGCAACACAACATTTAAGCACTTCAAGCAGGACTGCAGAGTCAAAGTTTCAAGAAATTTGATCAAGCAATGTCTGTATAAATTCATGGTGATGAGCTTCTGTTTTTTTATCTTCATCCACAATAAATCAAACATCAGTAACTAAATAAGATAACAACTCAAAGAAGCTATTATTATCAAGTTTTTTTGGTACCATGCCTGTCATATTGTAAAATTTTATTGGAGCTCTTCAAACCAATTTCAAATTAAACAAATCACAGTAACTTATTGTAACACCACAGAGTAGCAGTACCAGTAGTTACTTGCATATCAGAATTGTGCCAGAAAAGAGAATTAACAAGTCAAATTATCATTTATGTTAATGCAGTCCACTTCAGATGAAATATTTGAACATCAATAATTATTTTATGAAAGTACTTGCATGTATGTGCCACGTTTACTCCACATTATGGTTTATGAATTTGGCAGCGCTAACTCTTGTTTGACCGTTTGCATTGAATCATGATGGCTAGAATTAAACATTTCATTCAGGACAGGAGGCAGAACTCCTAGCATCAACCACAATACATATTAAGTTTAAATATATAAAATTTAAATCTTTATGAGTACGGCACACGGTGTGGACACTTTTTTTTATTTCAAAGGCTTTTGCCTTATTTTGAGTTCCTCCAGTGTTGGCTCAAGGCCATGAACGATTCTCAGCAATCTTGCCTCCCTCTGGTTGCGGTATCTGTTCTCCAATTGAAAATGTTTCAAGGTTGAAGGTAACTTGAATTTCATATTTGGATCAACATACTTCTTGAGGGGAATCTGAAATGAAATGTTTACACATTATTGAGCAACTACCACAACACTGTTGGTAATTAACATGATGAACAATAGAATGAATTTGCTGAATAAAAACAGGACAAATTTTAATTCACTACAGTCTAAGTAGAAACCTTTCAAAATAATTCATTCTAATTTCTTGCGTTTGATACATATTCCTAATGCATGAAACACATTTTTTTTTTAAAAGTCCACTTTTACTTCTTAGAGCCCAGCACATGTAGCAATAATGTGATGTACTTGCAATCAACTCACCCTCCCATCTTTGTAGTACAAGTTATCAAAGTCAAAAGCCTCTTCCTTTAATGCGTCAGGCCTAGAGAACCCTTGGCTTGGGGTGGCCACGGGGATGGGAATGTTTTCCATTTCTGCTCGGTACTCCACAACATTTAATCCCATCCTATCTGCCAGCTGCTGGTGAGTTTCCTGTTGGGTAAACATTCAGACATTGCAGTAGTGTCTCTTATTGTCATTCAAATGACTGTCAATTTTAAAAATGTTTACATTTATACATGTCCATTCAACAGGTGTAGAATTACATGTTTAAAAAAATGAAATTTTTCATAAGCAATGCCTCATCAGCTGATCAAAGAAATAAATCAAATATATGTCCTATAGTTTTACCTGCTCCATTAGACCCCTGAAGAATGCCTTCGTCACATTTTGGATATTGCCTGTTCGCCCTTCAGTTTTAACATACAAGTCTTTGATACCAATGATTTCACACATTGTCTTTATCACACGATGGGAGATCACTCCATGACCTGAATCCAATATTTTAAATCTTAAAAGATAACTTCAAAGACGGTGATACATTTTTAAAATCTTAATCAATATTTGCATAGATTAGTCTGGACCCTAAAAAGTAAATATTACACTCAACTGAATATCCTATAAATATAAACAATAATATAATTACAAAAAAATTTGTTTCTATAAAAATTAGTTATAAACTAAGTATGAGCTGTTCTAGTTTCCAGATTTTTTAATGTTTAGCTATGTACAGCCAGTGCTGGACAACCTATGCAACTTACGACCATTCGACTTTACGACCACAATCACTAGCCATAGTAGTTAGATTTCATATTTATTTCTGCCTCAGTGATCGGTCGAACTGCGTTGTCTGCAATCATCGGCGGTCGTTAACTAAGGAAAGGGAGGCATGATGCTGTGATGATGCTATGCTGCTAGCCGGAGTCATCAATCAATAATCCTAGGTCCATTGAATTCCCCAAGCCCTGCTAAACCTTGTTGATTGGAGAGCTCTTCAGAGTTTAAAAAATTGAACTCCCATCTCCCATTATGATTTATAACAATAATAAAAGAAATGTATGATATGATTTAACTGAAATATTTTTATAACATCACTTCACATAACTGTACACAGTGTACTCAACTTACAACCAGTCTTTCGGAACCGATCGTGGTCGTAGTCGAGCACTGGCTGTCGGTTATATCATTTTGGTACAAAGCACCTTTCTAAGAATTTGGGTACACAGCAGGTTGTTGCATGACAAAACACTGGTTAACAATAATTTACCTTTTGATTTTTTCTGTACAAATAATGTTGTCTTTCCTTCTGTCACAGCAAAATTATGAAATACTGTGGAGAATTTCAAAGTCATTAAAACTTTAAACCTTTAACTCTGTGGTACCATCAAAAGTTAGTTCATTTAATTGCCAAAGATTATAAATAAAGCTTCAATGAATATATGTATGACCTCAGTTGAATTTTTGCTGAAATCATTGGCTGAAATCACTTGCCTCAAGGAATAACAATGTCATTAGCCCTCGTTTTTTGTTGTTTTTTTTTGTTTTTTTTTTTATATGAAAACTGACAATAACATAAAATTTAACTGATTTTCAGCTAATTTGCTGCCACATTCCAGTTGTGAGTATTTAGAATTGAAATTTGTCAATAACTCATTTGCAGGTGTAATAAGGGTAAATTTGGTTTAATAAAATAAAAAATAGTTATACTATTAGCAACAAATATCACTTTTTTGCTGTGCATTTTACCAGGGGTAATTGGCTGAGTTGATCCCCTAAATATTATGTGCTTAAAAATATATCAAGGTAAGCAACAACTGAAGAAAAAACACATTAAAATAAAATCTCTATGTACTACCAAGGCAGCCGACAGAGAGGAAAAGCCAGAAGCAATTTTCAAGGCCTAGAGGCCAAATTAGAAATGTCAAATAATGAAGTAACAGATTTGTCTGACGGTATGTTGTTTAATTTTTTGGGCCAGTAGCCCAAATGCTGAGTTTTTTCCAGGCCTGAAAATTTCTGTCCATAGCAAAATCTTTTAAAAGAAAATGCGCTGAAAATATATCATATCTGGTGGGGAAAGAACAATTCGGAAATGGTAAATAAATGTAATACTTGCCTGTATGATCATTGTATCTTTCAAAATATTGTAATCTCTGAGCTGCCTTATTTTTTGCCTGTGAATGATTTTTAGGAAAGTTTTGACACAATTCGGGAAAATCAGCATGTAAATGATTTACATAGCGCAGATTAATCTCTAAGTTATATTCTTAAACTAGATCCTTTTAGGACAAGTGTAAGCTTTCAAAAGGAACAAAAATAAACTATTAAAGGATTTATTGCTACAACATTTAACTTTTCTACACAATGAATAGAAAATGACTGTATAAAATTACACGTCACACCTTTCTCAATGCAGCTTTTCCAGTAGGAGCTTTTGCTACTGCATAACCTGGTAAATAGAAAAGTCATTTCAATTATAAATAGGCTTTTTAAATGGTGCTAGGAATATTTATCAGACACAAGGAAAGTACTACCTTATAGAATATAGACACAACGACTCGCTCTTTTATTATTTCATAGAATTTATGTATCAAAATGTTTTTTTACACTTCCCTAAAAATTATAAAATAATTTGGTTACAGATTAAATGAGACTTTAATTTTGTATCCTCTTGAATAAAAAACCCATAAATACACTTTGTAATAATAACAAATTTTGTATCCATCGGATTTTGTGAAAATTTGGGTATATAGATCAGATAACCCATTCCTGCTAATTGCCCCTTCACACTGTCCTGCTTTTATGCATGCTTACATAGCACAGTGCAATATGTTGCACACATTCATAACAACAAGCAAATTAACTACAGCACTGAAGTTTATGACAACTCTGGCAAGTCTTCTTGAGGAGATACTTTGTTGGTTTTCTCAATGTGCAAAACTAATTTGCAAGCACTAGACGTTGAATGTTCAACATCAGATTTTATTTTTATTGGTAAATTGTACATGTAATTCTATATTTTATCTTGAACATTTAAAATGCATTCATATAAAAGTTAAAAGCAATTAAAGTAAATTATATTTCACTTAATATTTTTATAATGCATAGTTCTCATAAGAGCCACTTGGCCTGGCCACAAAGACAGAATACAGTCAACCGTAGGTCAGTCATAAATGAGAGGACAAATAGCTGATCCACAATTATTTTGACCTTTTTGACACTGACCTGCAAGACCAGCTCCATTGCCAGTGACTACTAGAGCACTTATTGTTGCCTTTCGCCCCAGATTGCCAGTCATATGAGCCACCATTTTGTACTGAAATAAAAATGTGTTTATCTCTTTTGAAGATAATATAATTCCAAACATAACCACAACAATGTTGAATATGAACTTCTATACCTGGTATATCATTTTTTGGGTCAGCTAAATGTATTTGATTTAAGTTCAAGTAAACTCACCCACAACAACAATTTTGAATTTGAATCATTTCCATTGGGTGGCCAATTGTATTGTTTTAAGTGCAAGTAAGCATCCCATCAATAACTATTTTTTTTATTGAGTTACCGGTACATGCTACTGGATGTCAAAATCTGTGTAAACTTACCTCCAAGACTTTTGAATCAAAACCAGTGAACTCATCTGTGAGAAAATAAAAATTTGAAGTAAAAACATGGTTCTAAAGTAATATTTTTTAATAGACAATATACTAGTATATTTTTTAAAAATATCAAAATTATCAGGCAAATTTGCTCTCATATTAAATTAACTCTTGAAATATGTGTACCCCTTTCCAATCAGAAATGTTCTTACCAATTTTGCACCTTCTTTCCCAATTACTCTGCATATCACTTTATCGGTATCAATAAATATACTATTAATGTGTTGGATTTAAACCTAAAATCATTTTAAGGATAAGTATGCTTTTACAGGATTTTTATCAAATATGTGCTAAATTAGAAATAAGCGATTTTTTTTCATATATTTACTTCCTTCCCCCAGCCCAACCCAAATCCCAGTCTATTGTTTCTGTGACTTTGTCAGTGTTTACACAATGAAACTGACATCTGGTAACTACCATTTTTTCCTGAGCTGTCAAATCTTCAGTAGCTTGAAATGAGGTAACCAACTCTTTCAAGGAAACACATAACAATGTATCTTAAGTTTGCCATGTTTGAAATAAGATATTAGAAACTCCTGTACCAGTAAAATAGCTTATAGGATAGCTACAGCAGCTTCCCCTAGTACTAATTAAGATTAACACCTTTTTAACAAATGTCTGCTTTGCAGAGAATAATTTTTCAAAACAAGTATTATTATGCCCACTAATGACACATGTACCACTGCCGGTTTCCATATGTGCCGCTTAGCATATCACATATTGCATTAACACTTGTATGACATCAAGCTATGAAGTGAGTCTATTGACATACTACTAGCTACAACACTTGTCAATTCAAAATACTCTGGCCTCATTGTACATCTCTAGGAGTGAGCAGGACAATGCTAGAAAAAATGTTCCAATTTCATGTAAAATGTGTATTAAATACAATTTTTTGGAAAGTGGCGTTCTCATTTCAGGCAGTACCCCCCCCCCCCGTACAGGAGCCATCAATAAAATATGTCATGATATTTTTGACAATTTCAGTCCCCCCTTTCCCTGTTGCAAATATCTGAGACCCCCACCTCCTCAAAACCCAAAGTAAAATGTACCCAGGGACAGCCTGAAATTATTATATTTAATACATGTGTTTTACATGAAATCTGAACATTTTTGCACCCTCTAAAGTTGATACTGAGATCGAGATCCCCTTCATCCCTCCCCTTTATCCCATGGCCCTCGGCCTGAGATTTTAATGTTTTAGTCTACAGTTAGCGTTGACTTCTTTTTCTCTAACTAGAATAATAAATGTGGTTTACACATAGGTCTACTCTCTTCTATATATAAAGGGACCACAATCAATTTATTGATCAATCTGGCTCCTATGCACGTAGAGGGGATTTGCAAGTTTCTGTGCCGGATGTTGAGGAGGATATTTCACTGGTTGCAAGGGCTACTCAGTGGGGGTTGGAAGGCCTGAGGCAATAGACGCAAATGTTTCAAGTATTTTCGCCTCACATGTTCCTTTTGGAAGCTTGTTCCACTCCCTGATTGTCTTTGGCAGGAATGAGCAGTTCCTGAACTGGTTTCTTGCTGGTATGAGCTGGAACTGCCTTTCATGGTCTCGTCCTTGTCAATGGGGGAGAGGGACGAGTTTCTGTTTAATGCTGGAGCAGTGGACCAGCCCAATTGTTATCTTGTACTTCATGGAAAGCCTGGATAGTTTTTCCTCCAACGGTGACCAGCCTAGTGTTTCCAGCATGCTGCCAACATTAGAGGTATTCCTGTAGCGGTTTAGGACAAAGCGGGCTTCCTGTCACTGGACTGCCCCAACCTGTCGATGCTCTTCTGGCTAAATGGGTCCCAGACGAAAGATGCATAATCTAAAAGTAGCAGGACAAAGGCTTTATAGGCTTTTTCTTTCACACTGGAGTTGCTGATCTTAAGATTTCGCATTAAGAACCGTAGTGTCTTGTTTGTCTGGTTGCACACATTGTTAATCTGCCAGACCTCTCTTTGAATGGTAATGCTGAGGTACTTTACGGAGGAAACTGGCTCAAGTATATGGCCATGCAGTTCATATTGGTAGTGTAGAGGACTACAACTTCTTGAGATTGACAGTGTCTGGCACTTGGCAGGATGAAATTCCATGTCCCAGCTCATCTTCCACTCAGCTAAACGATTGAGATCCTGTTGTAGCTGGTCTTGGTCAGATCTGTTAGCGATCGTCCTATACACCAACGTGTCATCTGCAAACAGTCTTACTTAGGATGTCAGTTTCTCAGGTAGGTAATTGATGTATGCTAGGAACAAACAGGGACCTTGCACCGAGCCTTGGGGAACCCCTGACTTAACACGACAAAGGAGGAGCTTGTACTGTCCACCACTAATGCCTGGCATTGGTTGCTGAGGAAGCTAGAGATCCATGTTTTAGTAGTGCCTTGGATCCCATATCTCTGAAGTTTGTGTAAAAGTAACGCATGATTGACAAGGTCAAATGCATTTGAGAAGTCCATAACCAGCATGTTAGTTTGCTTGGTCCAGATTGGTCATCAAGTCTTCAACAAATTCAAGGAGCTGCGTTTCACATGATCTATTGACTGGGAAGCCTTGTTGACAGTCAGTGAGTATATTTTGGCTTTCAAGATGCTTCAAGACTGCACTTAAGATTATGTGCTCCAACACTTTGCATACCACGCTGGTGAGGGATATCGGACGATAGTTGGCAGGGTTGGAATGCTCCCCTTTCTTGTAGATTGAAGTGACATGCGCTATTCTCCAGTCTGCTGGAACATAGCTTGTGCATTGTAATGATTGGAAGAGGATTGTCAGTGCAGGAGCGATTTCTTTGGCTAATTCTTTGAACACTCATGGTTTGATGTTGTCAGGACCACATGCTTTGTAGGGGTTAAAAGTTTTGAGGAGGGCAAGCACACCCTGCTCTGATATCTGGATATCTTCCATGACTGGGTGGGCTCTGTTCATTATGTTGGTCTTCAGAAGGAACTCAGCCTCAGAGTACTCTCTACCATCACCAAAAGACAGACTGGAACTGCTGATTGAGTATGGCCGCCTGTGCTTTTGGGTCAGATGTCAAACGGCCACCCCACCTCAGAGGGCAAACTCTATAATTCTGTTTCTTAAGCTTTCTTGACAAATAAGCTCCACATAAGCACTTAAAAGTTTGATGTCCCCCAAGTGGAAGAGCAATAAAATAAAGAAGTCTTGACCGACTCTGCTTGAAACTTAAATACACCCTTATCTTTCACAGTCAATAATAATATGTCCCCCATAATCTTCCAATTGGGCCCCAGTAGGCATAGACCTTATGCTGGGAAAAAATAGCTCTAAGATTGTGATTATGTTATATTATGATTATTTTCATATATTTAATATATTATAAACTTGATAAAACAGTGCAATAAATTAGGCCTTACCACAATTTATACTTAGGCCCCTCTTATTGGCATCTAAAAGCTATATTCTACAAAATTATTATTCGGCGGCCAATTAATGGGTAATCTGTGCATTGAGTGCAACCCTCATTCTAAAACAGTATCATTACCTGCTTTGATTTATTATATTCTGTTGACAATCAATTCTAACTAATAAGTTGTTATAAAACTTGTACTTGTGTTATTTGTATTTTTATTTGGCTATAATTTATTTTTTGAACTGCTATCAAAATTAAGGATTACTGGTTTTGAAGATTTGCATCCTCATTTCCTGTCAAATTATTTAATTGTTCCAGATAGTTTAACACTAACAAAAATCCAGCAGCTAATAATTAAGAAATAAAGAAAGATCCTTAAAGCTGCAATGCAAATATTTTTGGGACAGCTTTTGATCACTTTGTTTAAAACACAGCCTGATCATTTCATTAGATCAGGCCTGCACAACATGCAGCCTGCAAGCCGCATGTGGCCCGCCAGCACCCACTTTGCGGCCCATGAAGTAACCAAATATTCCTTTTTAGACATTGTTTTCTTAATAGCTTTCTCCCCTGTCCTATTTTTTTTTTCGGCCCACACAAATTTTTCATAAAGCATTACGGCCCGCCTTAAATTTTGAGTTGTGCAGGCCTGCATTAGATCATAATATGATCATTTCATGTACAAAACTCACAATCATTAATGGGATCTGGGGGGCCAACACTGGTTCCAGGGAATTTCCTGCCACTGTATCCACGCTGAAATAAGATTGCATGGTAAATCAATTTTTCAGGTTTACTGAATTTATAGATATGTGGCAAAATTTAAATACAGAAAATATTACTTTTATTTTGTTCAATTTTTTACACACCTTTTTGTCGACATTGTCATTCTGTTAAATTTCATTGATTGAAAATTTCACTAACTTTACCTCAGTACTCATGGTTTATATAATTAAAGTGTTGTTCTGACATAGAAAAAAACAGTGCACTATAAATGTATCAACATGGGTGGCACTCCAACCTAACTTACAACTGTCAACCTTCTTATAAGCTTAAACTAATGGGCACATATCCCTTCAAAATATTTTTTTTTTAATTATTAAGAAATAAACGTTAAAATTAGCAAGGTATAGAACAACATTTAACTTAAAATATCTTGAAGTTGAAGCTCACATACCAAGGTTAATTAATTTAATGTTATTTACCGTTAACATTTCAGTAAAATAGTCTTTTAGGTTATGTACCGTTTGACTATTTTACTAAAATTGGGGAGGGGGGGAATAAAACAGTTACCAGAAGTGGTGGCACTTTAAGAAACTTCCTTCTTGGCCTCTCTATTGGACGCGGTTCTTCTTCCTGTTCCTTGGATTTATGAATCTCTAAAAATTTCTTCCCTGCTAATGGAGGCCCAGTCAGTCCTGGGAAGACCATTCTAGTCTTACCTTTAGATTAAAAAAATTGTAAGAAATAACTGATTTAAAATATAATTTTGCTATGCATGATACATATTACGTACTAGATATCATTTACCAATTTATTTCTACACACTAACTTGTCATAACCTGGAATAAGGTTTCTTTATTTATTAAACTTTCAACACATTTTTTTTTTAAATGGCATCTGTTTAAAATTAGGAGCTTTTTAGCAGCAATGATTGCAACAGATATGATAATCTTGATGAGAAGGGTCAATTTCAAATATCACATTTAAGTTAAAATAATTTTGATATATTATTAATCCAAAGATTTATTTTTTAAGCTCAGCAATTTTTCTAACATGAAAGTTTTTAAGAGAGCACTATATATTTCTAAAGTACACATTCCTAAGTGCAACTTTGACATGTATCTGAGGTGAAGGCCTCTTAAATGAGGCCTCTCAGTACACTCAGTAGATGAAGGTTTGTGTATGGGTAAAACAATTTTACTTGCCAAATCCCATTCTTTGACCTCTGTTGAGATCAATTCTTTTCTTCAAACTCCGAGCTCGACCTCGTTTCCTACCAGCATTACTTACACTAGTAACACCAAGCCATAACTGATCAGCAGTCACTGAAATAATGGCAATAACATTTACTTTTTTTAATGCAATAAGTTAAAGCTCATGAATGAGTTAATGAAAATAATTGCTAGGTTCTACAGGTCAAGCTATTAATGTTGGTACATCTTATGTGATAGTAATTCATAAAAAACAGTTACAGATAAGTATCACATATAGAATAATAAAAAAATTCACTCTATTTAAAGCAAAGCCAAGATGGAATATGAAACTGGAAATTATAGAATCAACAAACTGCTCAGTTCTCATTAGTTTCATCTGTTGATATAAAATGAAGAAGCCAACATATTAAGCCTTAAAAAAAAAATTATAACAAGAAGTTTGTGGTTATGCAGCTTACCTGTTTTAACAAAACTAGTATATGTGCGAGAGAATATTAAACTAAAGCCTTGAGTTGATGCTGTCATTGTAGATACTATTTGATTGCAGCAAATTTCTGTTTAAGAAAAATAAGAAAGATTTAGAATAACTAGTCCAAAGAGCCCAATTTATCATTTAGATAAGGACTGCTTTTTAATACCAAAACCTTCATTGGTTGCCATCTTTTGTCTTAGCGGAAATTATAAAAATCTTTTCCTGCTAGACTTAACCCTATTCTCTAGTGTTCATGAGAACATGAAAGAAATGTTATGGTCAACATGGATTATGGTGCTGAGCATTAACTCACCTGAATAGGTTCACTGGACTTTTTCTAGTAGGCATAACATTATTTTGAAGCCATGAATAGAAATAAAGTAGTGTTTGACTTAGGCTTCATCATCAAAAAATTAAATATAGCCTGTGGCTAAATAAGATTAAGAGGTTTAGGCTGCAATATGCTTGGCCTAAAAATTTTTTCAATAAAGTTTATTGTCCTTGAAAGACAAATACTTTTGAGGAGTGTAGCCTACAACAGACATCTCAAACATGCAGCCCTTTGGAGATCATGCTGTCTTTGCCAGCATGTGTGTGGCCTGCACAAAGGATACTGTAATTTGTTCATTTAATTGACAAAATTTCAGTTGTTATAATTTAAACTAGATAAATGTTGACATCACTGGAATTTTCTGCAATAATTTTTATTAAATTACTTAAATTAGTTGTGTGGCCCTCATGACAACACAAATGTGACCTATATGGCCCTGGAGAGACCCTGAGTTTGACACACCTGGCCTACAATACATAACCTAATCCAGTATACAAAATACAAGCCTGAGGCAGTAAGGGGGAAGCTTATGAAGTAAAAATAAGACGTCTACATTTTTTTTTAAGTTGGTAGGGTCAATCAAAAGTTTTAAGTTAGGTCTAGTATTTATTAAAAAAACAAATTGGGTTTCCCAGGGCACAATTATGACTATGAACATTAAATTTTATACAACACTTCCTATTTCTGCCCTTGCACTGACAACACCCCATTCATAACATATTGTCATCAGATTACAAGTCATCTTAAAATATCTTTAAAAAAACTCTGTCTTAAATTTGATGTGCACAGTTTGTAAAAATCTGCAACTGAGACTATGTTGTGTGAGGTAATGACGACAGGGTCATTGGCAGATCTTGCCACATTGACATTAGTTAGGTGCATATCTGAGAGATTCAATAATTTATTAATAAAGCTGATCTACATTCATTGTGAATAATGCTTTGGTATGGGTCAATTTGAGGAATATTTTACCATGAATCTATCCATTGTGTATTATGCTGAGGAGACTACCCAAAGCCAGTCTTAGTTATATAATTTGTTCTTTGTATTTTAATGTAAAAATAATTTGACCTACGCCAGGCTCAACTCACAACTCATACTGAGGAGACTTGAGTTGTTTGATTCAGTGTAGGCACTCAGGTAAAGCAAGGGAGACTACTAAAAGCTTTGTATAGGAAATGGGCGTTGGCACAAGAAAATCCAAATTTTAAATTATTTTTGATGGTGCTATTTCATTCATTAAAAAATTATTTTGTATCAAAATTGTGTTTTGTTTCCATCATTTCTTTTTCATTTACTATCAGGTATCTTTTTAAAAAATCCTTGGATAATAAGGGACTCTTATCATTAAGATTAAGTTGAAGATTAATATTTACCCATTTCATTTTTATTATAGCCCTCAGGTATCTATTGATCAACATGTGTGAAAATTTTCATATTTCTTTGTGTTTTATGTTTGAGCAGTAAAAAATGTAGGCATTTGTTGCTCTGCCCAACTTCACTTGGATGTGAACACCATCTTTTTAATGGTGGAAGATGATGATACTTTAGAAATATTCAATTATTACCACTATTTACATCAAAATATATTTGATAAATTGTGTTTTAGAGTGAACTTAGAAGGCATTTAAACTGAATATTTTAATTTGAAGTTTAAAAGCATGGTAGAGTTCATATTATAAATTATCATAATAAGCCGTCAGTGCCATTGTCATGCATTATTCTCATAGTTTCATTCATAAGATATTGCAGTGTGCAACACTATCAAATCATTGGTCAGGGAAACTTTTAATTAATTACGCATGTGCAAAGTTGAATGATCAAAATAAGTAGTCCCAAACAATATTATTTTTAGGAGAACGACTTGCCTTACATTTACATTGACAATAAATATATATTATATAATGGACGCCTTAGACTTGGACAACAGAACATCCATATCCTATTTATTAAATTTACAAATAATGCATATTATTATTATATGACATAGCTAGATAAGTTACAATTTAGTTATAATTGCATGATATTGATTGACCTACATTGATATTAGGGGCCGTCCATAAAGTATGTCACTTTCCAGAGGGGGGAGGGGGTGTAAGAAAGTGTGATAGTTTGTGACAGGGGGGGGGTGAGGGGGGTCAGGCCATGTGTGACGTCACATTTTTTAAAAAAATGTATTGTTTATTTTTTTAGTGGAATTTAATAGCTTTAAAAAAATTGTCAAAAATTTTGTGTATCACTTGAATTAGTTTTATGTCAAAATAGCACGAAATGAGTATCTACTGAATATGTTGTTCACGATTCTTCTCGCTAGGAGCGCTAGTATGCTTTTGCAAAGCCTTGTTTTATGTATAGCCTTGCTTTCATCTTTCCTGAAGTATTATTATTTCTATGTTGTCCGCTGCATAATTCTGTCACTGTCCTTTTTATTATTTAATCATTTGATGAGATCAAGTTTCTCTAATATACTTCTTAACCTGTGTAAAAAGATTGCATGATCGGAAGATTATCTAAAACTTGACCTCACCTATTGTAAATGAAAAAGCAGCAAATAAATGATGTGTTTTATATAATTGTCTAGTCTAATTTTTGAAATTTTTGTGTTCAAATTCAATCTAGATTGAGTCCAGATCTAGTTATTGCTTCAATGAATAACTGTGACAACTGGTGACAATTAACTATTCTACTATTAAAGCCATTTTTAATAATGTGATAGAGGAAATTAAGTGGACATTTTATATTTTAATACAGTTTAATAGTGAAATGTGTTTTAGATTAAATTTCAATTAGGTGTTATTTATTTATTTATTTTTTCAGAAAGTGTGACGTACATGGGGGGGGGGTAAAAATGGACAAAATAGCGTGACGTACTTTATGGACGGCCCCTCATAGTAAAAAAAATTACAAACTATAACAAATAAACAAACACACTTTAAAATTTCAACTACAATAGGCAATCCTGCCATGACATCATTTATATGCTTATGCTAAACTTCTGTGTTGGTTTCACTCCCCTTTGTGTTGTTACAAGAGTTAACTTTTCTTTAATACGACAATGGAATGTTTTAAATTAAAATTCCATAAGTTGGTTAAATTTTAAAATTTAAATTTTCCAGCATTTCGGAAAATCGGAATATTGTATTTTAATGATTTTCTGACAACTTTTGGATTTTGTTTTTGATGGAACCTGTAAAAGTGTGTATTTTATGAATACTGTAAGTAAGTTGGTTTTTCATTATTTTAAATTGTTTTTACATTTTTCTTGACCTCAGTGTGTAGCCTAACTGTAGCCGCACACATGTTTTAGTTGGGCAGGTACACTAGGGAAGGGAGTAACCGCATGTCGTTGACATTTCTTGCAAAATATCTAAATGGAAACAATAAAGTAGCTTTCCTTGCCCCATAATTGATATTGAACATCATTTAAATTTTAACTTTTTTTTTCCTATTTTCGTTTAAATAGCTAACTAAACCAGCACATTCTCTCTTTTAAATGGCTAACTAATCCAGCACATTCTCTCCATTCCCCTCCTCATTTTAGTTTTAGCAGATGTGTGTTGTTTTTACATGGCCACCACTTTGGTTGCCCTCACCCGTGACCTTTCATGGGTTGTGGCAAACAAGTCAAGATGGCAGCCATTTGAAACACAGATATTCCGAAATGAATTAACACATTTTATAGTCTCAGAAAGTACGACTAAAGTATAGAAATTTTATTTACCGTTTATTTTTTTATTTTTTTTTTTTATTGGGTTTTACTGAAGCAGAAGTACCTACTCCTCATTTTCAGTGACAGGTCCCTGACTGTTATCTGACTGACAATAACGACAACTGCCACTGCTGAGAGACCGAATAAATGAAGGGACTGCTTTCAAGCTATGTAAAAGAATGAAATAGTGAAACGAGGTATGTGGAAGCTTGAAATAAGGTAACAGGACAAAAAACAAGGACGTTTCGGCATAAAGCCTTCATCAGCCAACAATAGAAATGAAAATACAACAAAGAAAATACAAGGACGTTTCGGCATAAAGCCTTCATCAGCCAACAATAGAAATGAAAATACAACAAAGAAAAGAACACAGTAGAAAACTCAAGCAGTATTCATTCGTCTCTCCGGAAGTGGGAAAACAGGAAGCCAAAGAGAGACCAATGAATACTGCTTGAGTTTTCTACTGTGTTCTTTTCTTTGTTGTATTTTCATTTCTATTGTTGGCTGATGAAGGCTTTATGCCGAAACGTCCTTGTTTTTTGTCCTGTTACCTTATTTCAAGCTTCCACATACCTCGTTTCACTATTTCATTCTTTTGCTGAGAGACCGATCGTTGAGAATGACATGAGTTGATACCCCCGCCTACAGTTACAGTGTACAGTTTCATTAACAGGTCCCAAATTATTTTTTTAATTGGTAATTTAAATAAATTAATCAAATTGCAATCTTAGCAAGAGCATATCATGCCTTTAGCGAATATCCTATATGCTTGTTTGGTATTAAAGGTGACCGCACGAAATAGATAGGACGTCGCCATTTTGAACATTGAAATATTAAAAAGTAGGCCGGCACTACGTACACTGCGGCGGTGTACATAGCTAAACCATGGACTTTGGTCTGCGTACACCGAGACGTGTACCTAGCTAAATCATTGTCTGTGGCCTGCGTACACTGCAGTGATTTAACTGGCATATCTTAAACGAAGTGGCTATTCGCACTCGCCATCACTCGGGTATCAGAAGTGAGAGTTTGGGATGAAAAACTATTTAAAATATTATTGTTGGGTTTGTAAGACAAAATGAGATAATTGAATGGAATATATGTTCGTAAACTTACTTCTTCAGTTTAACTAAAATAAACTACCACAAATAAAATCCGAATGGGATTTAGTCTAAAGGAACCCGGGTACGCATACCCGCGGTGTTTGCAGGCCTAGGACCATGGTTTTGCTAGGTACACCGCCATGGTGCACGCAGCCACTTCGTAAAAAGTATAAGCGGCCTTAAAACAAGGATCAAAATTCTGAAAGTTAAAAATAATTAGGTAAAATTACCTACCCGCTGCCCTGTACAAAAACTGTACATGCAGGGACCAGTTTGTAATAATGTCATCTGCTAACTTGTTAATTAATATATATCGCAAATCAACACCTTTAATAACTTTTGAAAAGGACTGACCATCAACTGGTAACTCTATAAATTTGGCTGCGACTATTCGTACCCGGTTAAGGTTAAAGTTAAGGGTACCAGACCAGAGCCAGAAGAGAGAGGTGGGGATTTAAAAAAATATTTAAATTTTATTGTTGGGTTTGTAAGACAAAATGAGGTATCGAATGAAAGATAATTGAATGGGCTATATGTTTGTTAACTTAATTCTTCAGTTTAACTAAAATAAAGTACCACAAATGACATCCGAATAGTAATGGTAACCCGGTGCGAATGGCAGGTCTGGGTCCATTTTGACTCAGTGATCAGTGCTAAGTGAATTTCTCTAGTCTAGGATTTAAATTGAGGATATTTGGCTGTTGTCCCAGCCATTGTTAAAACATCCTTCTTATCTAATATGTGAAAATGTGTTTGGTTTTAGAAACTGGAACTTAAGGCGTCCCGAGAGAATTTTTTGGGACACGGATACAATTGTGAAAAAATGGGACAATCCCATTTTTACAGGACGTTTGGTCACACTAAGCTAGGGAATACGGAACACACCGGGTGGCACCATCTCAGAGGTGACACCAATTTGAAAAATTGCATATTTACAGAGCACAGACTGCTCGATCTAACCGAATTTCATAAAAGTATAACCAATCACATGTAAATTTTCCACGCATTACCAGTCCAATTGAATGCTTTATTAAAAGTTATAAGTTGATGCGTCAGAAATGAGGTGACCCATGATTCAACTCCGATTAATGTCCTTGATAACTAGAGAAAGTGACAGGAAGCTATATTTATCTAAATTCTTAGAAATAAAGCTATTCCATTGATAACAATTACGATGTGGTCAGGTTATTCTAAGTACATGAATGGAATCGGTACAAAGTAAAAACATTAAAAAAATGTCTTTTTACCCATTTATAAGCTTTTAAAAAATAATATTTTAATATATGTTCTATCTTTTAATAATTAATTTTAATAAAGTAAACATTAATTTTTTTTTTAGTTTTTGAAACCAATTATATTGAAACCCAGAAATACTCAAAAATAAATATTTTTGTTGATTCGTCAGTAGTACCGACCCTTAACATTTGAGCAGAATTGTTATAGAGCACAAGGTCTTTTGCATGCTGTCTTTGATTTTCATGTTTATCTGCTACCTTTACCTTTGGGATGATCTACTTGAGGAAGTAATTCTTACACAGCAATTTCTGCAGTCAGCAGACTACAGGCTTTTCTCTTGATACTGTAGGCCTTAAGATTGTTTCTGTATGAGAAGTGCTGTTACTTGGTGGAACATGCTATGGAAAAGGCACTTTTAAAATCAGATCAATATGAAATTTCGGTGGAGAGAATGGCAGGAGAACATTGAATAGATGATGGACTCTCTCTGCCAGCAAAAAACAGTAGAGAGATGCTTAAGTGTATTGATCGCTTTCATTCTGAACCCTAGATCAGATCATAAGCAATAAAGGATGTCACAGATATGTTTGGGGCTGTTCAAGTGTTCAACCCAAGAGTCTACTATCAGCAAGTGAAGAAGAGTTATTGGTGTCTGTTCCAAAATTAAAATCTTACTATGATGATTTATCAGAAGATGAACTTTTAAAAGAAATACCAAGACTCAGAAGAAACTAAAGGCAGCTGATATTGAATTTCACTAATTCTAAGATGTCAATATTTGATGTTTTGAAATTTATAGCTGAATGTGACTTTCTAGAATCTCTTCAAATACTCCCGCTAAGCCTTCAATTATTTCTTAAGATCTGTGTGTCTCTGGCTTCATGTAAGCAGAGCTTTTCAAAATTAAGGCTTATCAAGAGCTTTTTACTATCCATCAAGGCTTTCTGATCGAGCCCTAATAACTATTGAAAGTGATTCAGTGAACTTTGATCAAGTGGTTGACAGGTTTGCAGCTTTGAAAACCAGGAAAGGAAAATTGAAATAAAGTAAATTTAATGTAAATATAACTATAACTTAACGTTGTTACATTTTTAAAATATATTTACACCCTGATCTTTAAATAATTTGTCTTATTCTTGTCATTGATATACTGTGGCCTTTAATAAGAAGAAATCCATTGTGGGGGGGGGGGGGGGGGGGGGGGGTGACACCACAAGTTTACCTCACCGGGTTACACCAACCCTAGCTACGCCACTGGCCTTTGTGATGTTTGTGTTTGTAGAATGCAATCATTGTATTATTAGTAAAGAGTTTTCTTACAATAAAAAAAGCTACTGTCTGTAGTATAATAGTATAGGAAAGTAGGCCCAAGTTGTTCTATCCTAAGTAGTAAGAAACATGTAATGTAGTTGAAGGAAATCAGAATTCATTTTTAACTATCACATTCACACACTAAGGCTGCTTCTTGGATGTAGCAGGATATATATAATTCTTTCCTACGAGCTATTTTCCTTTTTTTTTTTTTTTTTTTTTTTTTTTTTTTTTTTTTTCCTTAATTGTTAAAAAAATTTAAAGTAGTTGAAAGAAAATAAAATTTTTTTTTTAACAATAAATTTACACACTAAAGGTTCTTTTTTGATTTAGGAGGGTTTTTTTAATTTTTTTCCAAGAGTTTTTTTTCTTTTTTTTTTTTTTTTTTTTTTTTTACTAAGGCTGCTTCTTGGATGTAGCAGGATATATATAATTCTTTCCTACGAGCTATTTTCCTTTTTTTTTTTTTTTTTTTTTTTTTTTTTTTTTTTTTGTGGAAAAAAAATAGGTTTTGACTTGTTTTTTTTTATTATTTTTTTTTTTTTTTTTTTTTAAATTTTTTTTTTTTTTTTTTTTTTTTTTTTTTTTTTTTTTTTTTTTTTTTTTTTTTTTTTCTTATTTTTGAGAGAGAAAAAGTAGGTCTAGACTAGTGTTTTTTAATAATAGTTTTGCTTATTTATAATTCAAGATTTTAATTTTTTTTACAGATTAATTTTAATAAATTTTTCTACTGTAATCTCCAGGTGCACAACAAAAGTATTAATAACCGGTGGTCATGTATTAGAAGATATCATTTACCCGATACTCAAAGTGTTAAAACCTTGATTTGAAAAACTTTAAAATTAACAATGAATGGGCACATTATACCCAACAGCAATATCGCTGTGGATTTTTGGAAAATTAAAGGGCGTCAGGATAACCTAATTCACTTCCTTACTCACTTACATGGAGATCACATTGTAGGTTTAACTTCATCATGGAATAAACCCATATATTGTTCAAACATCAGTGCAGAGCTATTAAAATCAAAGTATGGAATTTCAAACAAGCTCCTGCATATACTTCCTCTCAATGAAAGTGTTGTTATTGACGAATTGCCATCTGGAAGTTTTTCAGTTACAGCTTTGGATGCCAACCACTGCCCCGGAGCTGTCATGTTTTATTTTCAAGGGCCTTTTGGAAATATTTTCTACACCGGAGACTTCAGAGCTTCAGAGAGTTTAACTGAAGCCTGCTTTGGCCTGAAAGGGAAGATAAATGTACTTTACTTGGACAATACATTTTGCAGTCCAAAATGTATCTTCCCTTCCCAGGAGGAATGCTTTGATAAAATAGTGGAGATTATTCAACAGCATCCTGATCACAGTGTTGTTATTGGTGTTCGAAATCTTGGCAAAGAGTTTATGCTCGGAAGACTTGGTGCAGCTCTGAATGAGACAATAGCGGTCACTTCCGAAATGTACAACTTGTGTAAATTCTTGTTGGATACAAATGTTTTTACCACAATTCATTGTCATGAAGGGTTTCGATTAAGGACAATACCATTACATCGAATCACTAGACAGTACTTGCAAGAGCTCAATCAAAACCAACCATATATAGCTATAATACCTACTGCCATATATACAGGTATGTTTATCTTTATCATTCAATATATATAATCATTGAAAAAGTGCCTCAATAATTATTTATTTTTATAATAAAAAATTACCGGTTCATTCACTTTATTTAATTTTTCAATCAGATAATGAGATTTGTTTGTAATTATTTTACAATTGAAGAATTGAACATTATTTTTTAAATTAGTCAAGGGAGAGCATTTTATTTTATTAAGTATAAGTAAAATTAATATTCACATTGAAACTTAAGACATTGCATTTGATGCAGGATTTATTTGTAAACACTTTCATTTGCTCTGGAATGTGATGCAGACCCATCGAGGAGAAGTAATCTTTTTAAAAAAAGATATAATTATATAAATGCTGTAAAAAAAACACATTTTTTTCATTTAAAAAATAAAAATGTTTAGATTATTTGGTCAGTACAGGAATAATTAAAATAATTGTTAAATCAATGTAAAAATTTGATACATTTTTCTCTATTTTTTAAGGACTGGGTTTTGATCCATTCGCCAACTGTCCCGACATCTTTGTAGTTCCCTACTCAGACCACTCCAGCTACACAGAGCTGCTTCATTTTGTTTCAGTGCTACAACCTACTCAGGTTGTCCCCATTGTGACAGGTTCTAAAGGACCTTTTTGCACAGACATCAGTGAACGAACTGATATGTCATGTTTTCAATCATTTCTTTCAACTGGAACAGCAGGACTTGAAAACAGCACTTTTGAAAGCCATTTACTTATAAATGATCAGTTTGAATCAATATCCAAATGTCAGACACCTGCTCACAGAAATTTACAAGTGATAAAAGATGTTAAGATTTATTGCAATAAAAAAGTGTGTTTAAATGATGACACAGAAACTTCCGTTGACATTATTCGGAAACGGAAGAGAAAAAATCCTCCATGTCGAATTAAGAAAAAAGCCAGAGGTGTTATATTTGAGGCTTCAGATGAGTCAGCAGACCAAAAAACACCCTCTCCAGAGCCTAGGAATTACAGCAGCATGGAAAACTACTCTGATGCAGTAGAGAGTGCTCTTGGACAAGGTTCTTGTGACACAACTGAAAAGCCAGAGTTTCACACCAAGTGTGCAAGCCAAAAACTTGGAGAGAATAGTTGGACAAGTGTGCAGCAGTGCTACAAGATGGACTGTACAGAGGAGAGGGTGGGTTTAAGCTTTCACAAACACCTGGAAGAAGAACAGGAACCCCCATCATATAAAGAAAAACAAAATGACTTCTCTAGTAATAATTGTAATAGATTTGGAGATAAATCTGGGCACGTCACATACCATGACCAAAATATCAATATGTTGGATGAGGATAAAGATAAGAAAAGTTCATTAGATTTGTTAGATTGTTCTGCTTCAGAGCCACCTATTTCATGTGCATTTGCTGTTGACACCAAATCACATCTTCACACAGAAAATACTTCAAGCTTTATTTTCTCATCTGTGGACTTCACATCTGTCGATGATATCCCAAAGGAAACATCAGAAAATATCATAACCAAGACACTCTCAAATCAGGAGTCACTGAAAACAACTCAGCGTGAAAATAAGGCACAAATGGTGTCGTCAAAAGTAAAGGAGATCAATACAACTTTGAATGTCATATTGAAACAAAGCCAAAGACAAAATGCATTGATGCCTTTGTGGCCCCTGTATAAGAATAACAAAAAGCACTCAGCAACCAGGGGCTGCTCCAATGCAGGCAAAATCATCTCTAACTTGGGGGATGAAGTATCTTCACACAGTACATTTCCATTTGGTATTATTGAAAAGGGAGCCAAGATAAAGAATTCAAGCATAAATTCACAATCTCCAGCTAACAAGTCTTTTATTGACTTACAGAATTCATTGGCCAATGTCATCCCTAAAACACAGGATTTAATTAAACCATATGTGCAACAGAAACTGCACATCTATACAGTACCATTGAAAAAGTGTCACAATAAAATCACTTTGGAAGCATCAGGATCCTTAGTTAAATTTGACAAGAACCACACAGAGAGAAGACTAGCTAATGTAAGAGAAATCGCCAAGGCTAGCCCAACTCTACAGTTATCAGATAAGGGGAACAATGAAACCAGTGACAAAACACAAGGTGCTTTGCCAGAGAATTGTTTGCTTCTTGCTGGCAGGGAAGCAATACAGATGAGGCCAGACCAAGAAATGAAGAGCAGTGGAAGGGACCGCTCTTTTGTGAATGCAATTAAAGCGTTTTTAGCAAAGAAATAGTTTTCTTTTTATTTGTTTAAAAATGGAAGAAATATCAATTTAAATTGCCAGTACCAGTAATTTTTTATATGTAACTAATGTATATAATTTGTGTGAAGCTGACAAAGAAAGCTTATTATGTTGTGCATACGAGGAGCACAATCAAGATATATTTATTAATTTTTAAGTCAGCCTGAATAAATTTATAATAAAAATAATCCTTATTAGTTGATGACCAGAATGATTTTTAGCGCATACTGATATGTTGTTGCTTTTTCTTAATTAAAAACTCAACAAAAATTCATTCCAGTCAACTAACTTTGTTAATTCAAAATGGGATGGAGGGGTCTCTTTGAATTAATTGAATGACATTTTCTGAAATAAAATATTTAATTATCAAATATATGTATGGCATATATATATAATTATATAAATTTAAGTTAAAGACATACATTTAAATTTTAACTCTGATTTATTTGTTACCGTACCAATTTTTGAATGAAGTTGTAACTTTATTATATTAAATCTATGTGCTAATGTAGGTAAACAAAATATTGATGTTTTACATCATTTTTTTAAAAATTATACACTTTTGTTAGCCTGCTGATTTGTAAACAAATGCAGTACTCGGCTACCCAGGGCCTCCTGTAGCTCTTTTAAAAAGAAAGATGCAGCTCCCTTTTAAAAAAAAAAGAAAAATGAAATTCTGTAATGATGTGGCTTTTGAAATATTATCTTACAAACATGTCTCCTTACTCAAAAAGGGATGCCCTCCCTTGAATTAATATCATAGAATAGAATATAGAACATCCCCAATGCAATTAGATTTTTATTCATGGTATTTCAGTGCTAGAGATAAACAACTTCACATATCCACAACTTGAAGATTGGGGGGGGGGGGGGGTTTTGGGTTTTTCCCCCTTTTGGGATTTTTTTTATTTCTATTTTTTTTTTTTCCCTTTTCAATTTTGGGGAAAAAGGGGGGTTAAGGTTATTCGAGGTGGCTAGAAATTTACCTGGCTGATAGATCTTTAGAAAAAACAACATAATTATGATAGATCAAAGGGCTGTCGTGTTGATCAAGCGTTGGAGCTCTATAGGTGAAGCAATATCTTCAGGTAACAAATTTACCCGGGAAAGGAAAAAAATTAGAATGCTTGTTTAAAAATATTTTTTTTTGACTTCGTTGGGAATTGAAAAACATGGAATTGACCCAGCTTTGACCGCACAGCCATTTTGGAATATTTTTTTTTTTTTAAATGTAATCGGGAACTACAAAGAAAATTATAGACCTATCTTCATTTTTTGAACAACTTCTGAGTTTGATATTTTGACTTCCTGAATAATGGAAAGAATTAATAAGTTATTAGTATTAGCAAAATTGTTATAGATTTTTTAACAATAATGCCAATATCTTTATTGAAAAGTCGTATATACAGCTTAGTATTAGTATAGCATAGGGCTTGGCTTATTTTTAAACCTCAACATAGAGCTATTTTTTAGCCATCCCAACTTGTCTGCTAGATGACCTTAATATTGATGCCACCATGTAACTGTGTTGTGTCACTTCTTCTGTGAATGTCCCTTTTTTGGGTGGTGATAAAGTTGTTTTATTAATGCATTCCGTTTTTTTTCTCAAGAATGACATTAGGTGACTCATTTGATTTCTTTACTGACATTGTAAGATTTAATTCCAATATAAAGAATGCCAGGTTACCTAGCAGATAGACATACCGGGTATCGAGACTTAGATATATATAGAAAGACAGATAAAGTAAAGAGAGATTTTTGCAATACAAGAAGTGTGTAGATTACTATTTGTATTTTGAGGATTGTAACTTTTTCCACTGGCTGTGTAAGTTGATAACAGTCTTCTGCTCCAGTACCATAACTCAAATTTTTAGTTATTTGGAAATGTATTTTATAAAATTAAAGTAAATTTTAATATCACTTGAGATAGTTCTCTTTAATTGGACATTGTTATTCTTAATTTACGTGTACTTTTGAGTATTAAATCTTGTGCTTTAAATCTAATTTTAATCGTGTTAAGAAAGTCTTTTCTATCTGTATGCAAAATTGAATTTCTTTCTTTTTTTCAAAAAATGTTGATTCATTTAGTTGTTTGTAACAATATCACTAAATCACAGAATTGTATTACTGGTACTTATATTATTCTTTAAAGGTTTATAATTTTACACCTGCGTTATTAGTTAACTTCCAACAATCTGTTAACGTCTTTACTTATCTGTCAGACTCCAGTCCTCTGTAAGTAATCATTTCAGAACATATTAATATTGAAACATGGAAATTTCTGTTGCATTTCCTAATTATTTTATTTTGTCAAAGCCATAGTTTTAAAAATTGTCACCTTGCAATTTTAAATATAATTTATTTTTAAAAAAACTCTTGTGTACTTCTTAAATCATTATTATTTGACTATAATAAACACGCAATGCTGATCTCTGACTGATTTGTTTCTTTAGTTTTGTGTTGAATATTTGATTAAAATCTGAATGAGTTTAAATAAACTTTTAAAGATGTGAAGTCGAAATGAATTAAAATGAGCTTTATGTAACAATTTTGTAGAACTGATACCGGTACACAAAGTTGTGATTTGCGTAAAACATCTCACACCACCCTTTACACAGTGCATGTCTGATCCCACCCTCTTTTTTCCCCACCCCTTAGGTTCGCTCTGTCAGAAAACATGAAAGTATAATGTTACATAACCAATATACCTAGGGGGACGTTGATGTCACTACGGCAGCCTTTGCTTGAGTTTTCCTGTCCGGGAGGTGTTTTTACACAAATCTGGTACACGGTGTACAGATCTGGATTATCTAACCTGGCACGTAGAGACTTTGACTCGGTAACTCGGTAGTTTACCTTTTGAAGTTCAAATAGTACGGCCACTGCGAGCTCCTCGGTTATTGAATTTATCGATTTGTTCCGCGGGTGGACACTTTTGATTTGAAGGGCAGCATTTTCGGCAAACTGCATAGTTTTCTCCTTGGGAGCGGGTGGCAAAAAATATTGGCCCGCCCCGGGTGGCCCTAACACTAGCTTCTCCACTGCCCCCCGACCCATTTTTGTTGTGTTTTTGTTTTGAGAAGTCCGCCTGGTTTGAAGATTAACTACTGATACTTGATACTCTAGGTATCAGTGGTCGGGAATCTATTTTTAGGCACAACCTCAAAATATGTTTGTTTAACTTTAACCCAGGGTTTAGGGAACTTGAGGAAATTACTCCAAATGGGGCAGAAAAGAAAATATTTTGTGTAGTAAGTGCTCAATCGGCATAACAATTTTATGTAATTGTTCTTTTGTTAATGTCATTTTTTCTTTTTGTTAACTTTTATATGAAGCGCGGTGAGCCTATCACTTGGCTGGGGTACCGCGCTATTTAAGACCACTCTTATAATAATACATTAAAAGCTCGTTCCTTTTTAACGAAATAACTTTTCTCCTGGCAACATTGCACATTTTAAAAAAGAAACGCACCCATCATGTTGTTGTGGCTCGGCAGCTAGTCTAACCATTCGACTATTTTATCGTTTGCCCAGTGGCGTCACTGGGGGCTGGTGTCCCCCCCCCTTCCAGGCGTCCCCACGGACCTCCTCCTAGTCTCTACGCCCCGGTGACACCCTGCACTGGTGGTAGCCTACTCCCGAGTCATTGCACACTTTTCTTTTGTCACCCTGCCCCTCTTGCATTTAACATAGATATTTAATGAGACTGACGTGATCGAGCCCTGTCAAATTTACTATTTTCTATTTGTTTAAGCCCCCCCCCCTGTGAAGGTGTCGCCTGGTGACATTTTGCACCCTCACCCTCCCTACTACTTATGCTCAAAACTTAAAAAATAAGAGCTGCATAGGATTTAGAAATGACATATGTGGAGGCCGTCAATAGTTGATGCCTTTTGGGAAAATCTGTCTTTAGGAACAATGATTTTCTACATTAAGTAACATTAAAAACAAAGCAGAGCAAACAATTACTGAACCCAGAAGATGGCGATGGTATTCATATTTGTCGCTCATTGTTGAAGTTATTGTATCGAAAATTAAACACGTTATGGTCACCAGTGTCTCGTAGCGTCATTTTGGCCTAGTTACCTATTTTTATCTTTTGCTCAGTTGTTCCACTGGGGTTGGTGTCACAAAACGACGTAACTTAATGTTGTCCCCCGCCCCACTCCGCTACAGACGTCCCTAACGTCCAACTCCTAGCCTGTCTGCTATGATGGTACCCCCTTCTGGTGGTACCCCACTCTGGTGGAACTATTGGAACATTGTGCAACGCGTATTTTGAAAACCGATATTTTTTAGATATATTTGTATCTATATCAAACCAATTGAGTTAGAACTTTCAATTTGTTCGTGTAGTCAGTAATACGTATAAACACACACACCCCGCCCCATTTTTTTTTTTTTTTTTTTTTTTTTTTGGATAGGAAACAAAACTTTTAATTAATTCAAAAATGAAAAGAAGGCCAATAACTCAAATTAACAAGGGAGGTCCGATTCCCCCCTCACTCTAAGAGAGAGTTTTTTTCCACAAAAGAAAAAGGGGGGGGGGGGGCGTGCATGATGCGGAAGATCATGCTCTGAGGGAAGAGGCAGGGTAGTGGATTCATAAAAACACAACGTTGGAAAATCATTAGAGCAATGGTTCTCAATCTTCGTAATGCCACGATCCTTTAATATAAAATTTAAAAAAATTTAGTCCGATTTTAAAACGGTTCTAACCTTTATAATCAACGTTCAATCAAACCTTTAGAAACATAATAAAAATCAGAAATAGACTAGTCTGTGAAATTCGACGGAAACCGTCGCATAATGTCAAAATATTGATATTAGAATGGGGAAAACGCACGGGCCGCATTAACACTAAATTTTGCTGTGAGGTATAGGGCCGAAAATATTGTCTTGCGGGCCGCAAATGGCCCGTGGGTCGCGAGTTTGAGAACCCCGGTTTACAGTTATTCCTGTCAAAAATGTTGATAACTCCATTCAGGGGATAGACTTAATGACTGTTGAGAACCGCTGCACTAGGAAATCATGCTAATAAACTCCATGACTATGTCCATTTTCTCTTTAGATATATTATATTTAGACATTTTTGTGTGTGTGTTAATTTGAAAGGACCTTCTGGGTATAACGCTTATTTGTTACCCTTCTTTGGTTTAGCATCCATACTTAATCCCTATGTTGAATATCCTGACTTAACTATTGTAATACGGTTATAGTTACGATATTTTACTTTTATTTTTGACCATCTTTATACTAGTGTTAGTTCGTGTCTCTTCTAGCCCCGTGTAAACCTGTTTTTGTTGGATTATTTACACATAAACAGTCTTATCATCTTCTGTCATGTTTTCATATGTACATCTTTTTTTTTAAATTTTATTTGTGCATGGGTCCCTTAACCTTCCTACCGAAGATAAGTTCATACGGTGAGAATAACGTGGTCTCATTCGGGACTTCCCGATGAGCGAACAGAATTCCTGGTAAAAATCTATCCCCAGTTGTCTGGTTCTTCATTGGAAACGCTTCTTAACATTCCTTTTAGTGTACCATTCAGTCTTTCCACCATTCCTTTAGATTGTATGTGATAGATAGATGAACGAAAATTGTGGAACATTCTCTGATAACATAACTTCTGGAAATCCCGTTCTAGAGAAATATTGCTAAAAATGCCTCATAAATATCTTGTGCAGTTATATTCTTCGATGGCCATCAATTGACCATATCAGCAGAGTAAGGAGATATCTGTAATTTTTTTTAATTTTTTTTTTTTTTTTTTTTTTTTTTTTTGTGGATAGGAAACACAACTTTTAATTAATTCAAAAGTGAACAGAAGGCCAATAACTCAAATTAACAAGGGAGGCTAAATGTCAATTTTAGTATATAACATATGCAGGGTGGGCGAATTAAAGTGAGAACATCTCGTGGCATATGAGTTATTTCAAAATATAATGTAACTAATTATAATTCTTCAAGGAATTATTTATTTTTTTTTTTGTGCAAAATATTTAGCTAATCAGAAATCATGTTCAATGTGTCCTCCTTGCTTCTCAACGACTTTTTCCAAGCGTCGACGCCACTCGTTTATGCTTCTGTCAATGAAACGTTGCCCTAGATTTCGCCATTCCTCGATTATTGCCAACTTGAGCTGATCAACTGTTTTAAATTTTCGCCGAAGTTAGACTTTTTCTTGAAAATATGTAAGTAAGTAAACAATTTAAGCTAGTATGGGTATAGTTAAACTAAATTTGATGTGATTAAATCACATTTTACGAGATGTTCTCACATTTTATTGGCCCACCCTGTGTATATTAAAGGCATACAAAAACAACTACAAAAAAGAGATACATCATCTCACGGTCAAGTCACTGGGCATTTTTAAAACTATGTTTTTGTGACATTAAACAGGCTGAGTTGCATTTTGCATGTAAGTTACCCAAAAATTCTAAACAGCCAATGTTCATTAAAAAAAAAAAAGAAATTTAAAATCAAGTAACAGAAAATTAATCAATTGAGATATCTAAATAAACGTTACATTTATATTGAACAAAATTTTAATGTTTTAACAGTAAAATAAACGGGGAAAGGTAAATGAACCAACATTATAAATTAGATGTTTCTCTCTCTCTCTCACACTTTAAATTTATTTAAATTAAACTTATATAAAATCGTAGTAGTACAATCGAAACAAAATTAAATTCCGGTAGTGGAAATACAAATAATTTTGTAAATAATAGATTTAAAATATGATGTCTATATATGCGACTCTGATAAAGGTTTTCAACCCTAATTACCTAAGAATTATGCCGTTGCACAGGGCCTTACGCTTCTTGGGGAGTCTGACGCTTCTCTTCTATATGGACCGTTATTGAAAGATCTTTAGACAATTTTATTTGGTTTCAAAATGCAGTGAATACAGGTTTCCTAAGTTCTTAATCAATCAATTCCATTTGTTGGTACTATTTTTAAAAAATGTGTACGTTTTTGTGTTGTTGTTTTTTGGTGTTTTTTTTAAATATATCCAGGAATTATTATTTTTATTTTGTGTGTGGCGGACATTATAGAGTGTGAAGTCTGTTACAGTTAATCAAATAGTTTACCAATAGGCGCCATATGTTCATGAATTAGTAATTTATCCGAAGAACGTTAAAGTACATACATGTAGTTGGAAATTGAAAATAATCGTTTCAATCTATTGAATTTCGGGGAAATTAAAACTGTGTCAACTCCTCTCAAATAAACGACACGTTAGTACAGGCTGGGCCAATATATGTGGGAACATCTCGTAAAATATTACGCTACGAGATGCTCTCACTTTTATTGGCCCACCCTGTACTTAGTAAATGTATGATGCGTTTTGTAAACATATCGGCTATCTACTTAACATAATTATGCCATTTTTAAACAATTTATTTTAAAAAAGTACGTTTATCAAAATATCCTACAAATCATTGTGATTTGCTTCGTTTTCTTCATTTTCAGAATCAGTTTCACTTTCACTATTGTACTATATATAAATGAAATCACTTAATGCACGTTCAAAGTACTTTCGTTCCCAGCCAAACAACAGTTCAGTCGGTTCCAAATCAGTGAGACACTACAACTACGTGAGTAATAAAATAGTCACAATCATCATAGTTATTACAATAAAAAAAAATAATAATTATTATTATTTAAACATTTTTAGACAACATACATGTAGGCTATATTTAGTGCTCGTCAGAACGGCGGCCCCACATTATTTCAACAGAAATAAAATAAAAATTAATTTTTACCTAATGGAACTACATTAAAGCACTTCATTGGCTACTATAACATGTATGTATTGTTTTTTTTCATGGATTTTCAGTGGTTTTAAAGTGAACTTTTAATCTAAAAACATATATTTTACAAAGTCACTCAAACGCTTAAGTTGTTTTGGTCTATTTAGCCGATGTGTGGCCAGATTTTTTGCCAGTCTCAAACCAAAAGCAATATTCGTACGGTTAAAATAATGTAAAAAATAGACCGTTACGCCAGATTCAGAGGCATCAGCTTACACTTGGGGTGCAAGGACCGGGCTCTCTCGAGCCTCGAAGCTCCCGTCGGGATTTCTATACACTGTAGGTCCATCTAATGCGGTCTATGCCAGTATGAATGGTTGGGGGTGTGTCACAAATGACCAGGGTGGAGACCGGTAACGATGGGCGTAAGAACCGCACAAAGGTACAATAGATGAGGAAATTGTTAGCCTGACATCGGCAGAGTTTATGGTAGTACAGGGAAGACATGATAGCTAGGGGAAAAGGGAGACTCCAGGCGGGTTTTTTAGTTTGCAGGTGGAAGTGGAATTTTCACGAAGACCAGTATTAATTATCAGTAATAGTAAAAGTCTCAACGTGATAACTGCTAATAGCTGGGCAAGGACACGGAATAGACGTCCGGGGGTAAAGGATCCGGTCGGGGAATGATTTCTTTAATGGCGTAGCAATTCAATGACCGTGGGATGGTTAGCTAGTAGAGTTTATAGTCACACGACGGCTAAATATGAGGGAAAAGTTTTTCGAGACACAGCAGTAACGTTAGAGATTCGTGGACGGTCATTCTGAAGTGACAGACGGAGTGTTACGAGCTGTAGTCAAATATAGACTTACGGACTTAGACTGTTTACTTCTAATTTTGTTTGCAGTCTAATTATTGCAAGTATTTCTAACATTTTTATTACCACAGCCGGCTGACCACAAGCGCTGGTTCATAGATTAGGTAAAGTTTTACAAGGAAACATTCTGGAAACTTTGGACACAACGCCGATGGCACTGTGTGACAGCATGCTTTGGTTAGCGTGGCTTGCTGAACACCGTCTAATACGAAACAGCAATAATTGTGGTAGCCGTCAGCGTCCCATGTCTTTAGTCCGACTTGCTGAGTCACCTGATGGTTGCTCATGGAAATGCCGTCAATGCAATATTAGATGCAGTTGATGCACTAGGTCATTTTTTTCCAACTGTGGGCTTAGCACACAAAAGATCATCATGATGATATACTATTGGATTTACGAGGTAAAAAGCGAGCAGGTTATGCTTTTCGAAAGCATTGAAAATTGGGACACCATTGTTAACTACAGCAACTTTTTTCGCACTGAGTGTCGCAATTGGTTTCAAGCACAACAAGTTCGGCTTAAGGGCTTCGATGCCACCGGGCAACCTATTTATGTTGAGGTTGACGAAACGTATTACTTTCATCGGAAATATCATCGTGGTCGTCGCCGACGTGGCACTTGGGTTGTTGGAATGGTTGAACATGTTAACGGTCGATGTTGGTTGGAAATCGTGGCGCGAAGAAATGCGCCAACACTTGAACGCATCATAACTGATCACGTGCTACCAGGAAGTGTCATTGTTACGAATGGATGGGCTGGCTATGCTAATGTCAGTCAAATTAATCATGGAGTTTATCAGCATGATGTCCTAGCGCAGCGGTTCTCAACCTGGGGGTCGCGGGACCCTTTTCCAGGGGTCGCCTAACACATATCCTTACAGCGATGAAGTAGCGACGAAAATAATTGTCTGGCTGGGGGTCGCCACGACACGAGAAACTGTATTAAAGGGTCGCGGCACTAGAAAGGTTGAGAACCACTGTCCTAGCGCATCCTCAAGATTTTGTACATCCCGTTCGCCCAGAAATCCACACATTGACATATTTAGGGGCTTTGGATGCACGCCAAGTGTAAATTGCGTTTTTAAGGTGGAACAAGCGGTGGCCTCTTTCCAAGCTACTTGTGTACTTTCCAGTGGCGCCATTGCCATAAAGGACATTTTTTCGGTCAGTACTTAAAGTTGTTGAGTGACACTTATCACATTTGAACTTGTACTTGGTCAATCATAAATAAACTCCACAATCGATGAATTTTATTTGTTTTTGTGGGTTTTTTTTTTTAAATTTGGGACCGCAGTAGATTATAGTATACAGTAATAACAACGAAGTCGGCAAAAGTCCTCTTCAGCTACCGGTAACACAAAAAAACTAAATGGTACAAAACAAATAACAAATGAAAAAGATCTTACCTCTCATGCTCCGGGAAGTCCAAGAAAAAACTGAACCGTTTAAAATGTTTTAAATAAAATAAAATCGAATAAAATTAAACCAGTCAATCACCGTATTTTGATTCTGTATTTGAGACTCATGCTTTGTAGCATCTTGAGGACAATCATTGGCAAAACAATATATGAGAATTGCTAATTTAGATGGCTGGTAGATGGCTCCTAGTAAAAAAAAAAAAGAGCAATCTTGTATACTTTTCCCCAAATCCCAAATTGAACACATCCATACGTGTTTATCAATACCGGTACCTTGATTTTAGGTTGCAAGTTTACTAGCTGCATTGCAATTGTTGCATTCCATTTTGTTCTTTAAAAGGGAGAGTCTTGCAAGAAATTCCATTGTTGTATGGACATTATTTATTGCTTCACAAAGTGTGCGCATAAACCAAATCTCAGTCCAAAGTGCTGTATCATTTAAAATTTCCGTTGGATCAACAATTTAAATTCTAGTTAATCTTGGTCGTCCTGCCATTTTCAACATAGTGATCCCAATACCATTAATACCGCAAAACGAGTCCGTCTTATTACATATAATCACCAGTCCTCACCCTCATTTTACTTAGCGCAAATCAGTCAACTTAAGCTCATTGGCATGCGAACAAGGGGGAGGGGTGCTCAAATTAGAGCTGACCCATCGCGGACAACGTGTTTGTTTAGATCAATGTGAGATGACCATCAGTAAATGACCCCACGCTATCGTGGCCGATTCCCCCCTCACTCTAAGAGAGAGTTTTTTTCCACAAAAGAAAAAGGGGGGGGGGGCGTGCATGCTGCGGAAGATCAGGCCACGAGGGAAGAGGCAGGGGAGGGGATTCATAAAAAAACAACGTTGGAAAATCATTA
>CAXITT010000581.1:391705-418733 GCA_964033795.1 Lymnaea stagnalis | reverse complement strand
GCTGGCTTGGACACGTCAAGCGAATGCAATCTGGTCGCATACCAAAGGACGTGCTATACAGCGAGCTGGCGACAGGGAAAAGGTCAGTTGGACGGCCTCGTCTGAGATACTTAGACATATGCAAAAGAGACATGAAGTCCTCTAACATCGACATCTCAAACTGGGAGGAGTTGGCAGAGGATCGATCCTCATGGCGGGGCATCGTGAAGGCAGGATCACTACATGCCGAGGATCAAAACAGGGCGGAAACAGCTGCAAAAAGAGCGAGGAGGAAGGCCGGTAAATACTGCTCCACCGCATGCGTGTGTGGGAAATGTAACAGAGACTGTCAGCCGAGGATTGGTCTCACCAGCCACACCAAGAGCTGCAAGCAATAAAGATAATCTATCGTCTCCCGCAGACGGAAAGATGCCATACATACATACTTTAATTATTTAAATGATGCGTTAAGACACAAGGCGCAATAAACAAACTAGTAACAATAGTGTTCACATTTGAAAGAATGAAAATTCGTGCACCCAGCTCAACAAACCAATCACTCGTTACTTTAAAACAAATGCAACTTGACGTCTATAACAATTAAATCGCACCACCGAAAATGCGTCATAGAGCATTCATGACTGAGTCAAAGTGTTGCGAAATAAAGAACAGTTGTTTTTTTTAAAAAAAAAGGAAAACATCATTGCTCACTGTTAAATTTATCAACCCAGACACATAACATAATCACACGATATGACAGTGACAGTCGATAGTACTATATATCTAGGTCCTATAACTACTGCCCATTTTTTGTAAAAAAAAAAAAATAATAATAAAAAATAAATAAAAAAGCTTATGAAAAGTAGCTTGGGGGAAATTATAATCCATTTAATTTATTACAAACTAGGACTGCTTCTCGGATATAACAAAACAGCATATAATTCTAACATTAAAAGCTTTATGCCTTTAAAAAAATTATCACTAATTTTTCTAAGCGAAAAAAGAGAAGAAAAAAAAGGGTCCTTTATTATATTTTTTTTTCTAAAGCTTCGCTGTATTTACAAATTAAGATTATTTGTTACATATTAATTGTAATAATTAAATGTATTGTTGTTATCTCCAGGTGCACAACAAAAGTATCGATAATTGGTGGTCACACATTTTTCAGGGAGATATCATTTACTCAAAAATTAATGTTAAAGCCTCGATTTTAACAAAATCTAAAATTAACAATGAATGGGCACATCATACCCAAAACCAATATCGCTGTGGATTTTTGGAAAATTAAAGGACGTCAGGATATCCTTGTTCACTTCCTTACTCACTTGCATGGAGATCACACGATAGGTCTAACCTCAACATGGAATAAACCTGTACATTGTTCAAGCTTCACTGCAGAGCTATTAAAATCAAAGTATGGAATTTCAAACAAGCTCCTGCGTGTGCTTCCTCTCAATGAAAGTGTTCATATTGACACATCGTCGTGTGGAAGTTTTTCAGTCACAGCTTGTGATGCCAACCACTGCCCCGGAGCTGTCATGTTTTATTTTCAAGGGGATTTTGGAAATATTTTCTACACCGGAGACTTTAGAGCTTCAGAGAGTTTAATCGAGTCCTGCCTCACTCTGAAAGGAAAGATAGATGTACTATACTTGGACAATACCTATTGCAGTCCAAAATGTATCTTCCCTTCCCAGGAGGAATGCTTTGATAAAATAGTGGAGATTATTAGACGGTATCCTGATCACGATGTTCTTATTGGTGTTCAAACTCTTGGCAAAGAGTTTATGCTCGGAAGACTTGGTGCAGCTCTGAATGAGACAATAGCCGTCTCTCCCGAGATGTACAAAATATGTGATTACTTGTTTGACACAAATGTTTTCACCACAATTCATTTGAATGAACAGAGTCGCATAAGAGCAATACCTTTACAAGATCTCACAAGGGCGTACTGGCAATATCCCAAACATTGTATAGCTATAAAACCAACTGCTTTGTTTGCTGGTATGTTTTATCATTCAATTTTTATATTAATGAAAATTTCCCTCTTTTATTGATCTTCGTATAATAAGTAGAATTTTTAAAAAAATAAAAAATAGTATTTTACGAAGATTAAATAAGTGTTATTAACTGGCTCGTAGAAGAACCAAACGTAACAAAATTGTGATCTAACATTATGCAATGAAAATGATAGCAAAGCTAGTGATACTTACTAAATGTAATTTAATAATAAATATAAATATAAATTTCTATTCAAAATCAAATTTGTGAACAGAAGTAAAAAAACAAAAAACAAATCAACTTAAAAGAGTGGAGAAGGTACAATCCTCAAAATACAAGAGTTAACTTATACACACAATAATATAACACCTTGTGTGGTTAGAAATCGACGGGCTAAATATAATAATTGAATCCAGCGTTCTTTTTTTTTTTAAATCGAGAAATTGCGTCACCTAATGGCATTCTTGAGAGCAAATGGAACGCATTCAATGGAAACAACCTTTTCCCCAGCCAAGTAGACAAGGTGTGGTTGTTTATAATAACTCTATGTTAAAGTTTTAAAACAAGCCAAACCCTACGCCATTCTAGGCTATACATAACATAGTATCTCTTATATTATATATTTTGCTTGTGGTGTGACTTCTTCCATTTCAGCGCAAAATATAATTCCCGATACTCCGGCAAGTGATCTATTTTTTTTTTAATAACGCAACTGCGTTTGGTGCACAATATTTTCTTTTCGGAAAACTGAAATCGTCTCAATTTAAATATGGTGTAGTAAATGTTTGGTTTAAAAGTGGTTGGGACATCAGTATATTGATACAGTTCATGGGCGTGAAATAAAAAGTGTGCAGTTACGTATCATTGGGGGAGTGGGTGTAGCAAAAATTGGAATTCTTAAATGTGCGTTACTTGAGGTCATGTTTTGTCAAGTAATTTTTGTAGAAGGAAAGTTCATGCATTGCTGTCACCAATATTTGGCAGGGAAGACCTCAAGGGAAAAAACGGCAGAGTCCATTTTTAATTTTTTTCGAGTTATCACCCCTAACTAATAGCCAGTTAAAAATAGAAGGTGCTGAATGAAGTTTAAAGGAGAAAAAATGGCTAAGTCCATAAGAAAAATGGAAACGAAAAATCCGTTTACAATGGAAAAAGAAGCAGAGTCCAATGTTTACAATGGAAAAGGGGGCTAAGTCACTAATATCACGTGACATTTGAAGTCACGTGATTTAAAGGTCCAATGAGAGATAGCTCTTGTGTAAACAAAATTTAAAGATGGCGATCGATTCGCTCCGCTGACCGACAAACCGAGGAAAAAGTTAATTGACAGACCTGAATTTTTTAAATTTCCTACCACAAGAACACAAAACAAATTAACATAAGCACGATAAATTGGACTTAAAACATTAAAATTTGTATTTTTAAATCAGATTTTACCCTTGTTTTGTTAAATTCATTTAATTAATGTGTGTGGTTTGTCTCGTCTCTTTCGCTGTCGCTCTAGTGACTAGAGTCTAGTCTATCAGTTTGTTGCATGTCTGTGTCTCTCACTGTCAGCCTATCTCAGTTAGTTTGTATGTCTCTCTCCCGGTCACTCTAAGTCTGTGTCTGACTCTCCCTGAACTCTCTATCTGCGAGTGTATGTCTTGCTATCTCAGTCTGTTACTCTTTAAGGATTTTACTCATACAGCTACTGCTAGAGAAAAAAAACTAATATTGGGCCAAAATTGTAAGAAGCACATCAGAAACTTAGAAAGTATGATTTTAAATCTGATGTTCGGGTTAAATTCTTAATAATATATTTTTTAATGATAGTTCTAGGCATGATCCATATTCTTATATTTATAATGTCAACAAAAATGATTTGCCTATGGCAGGGGTCATTCGTAAATTACGTCACGCTAAAAATGACCTTTTTAGACATCCCCTCCCCCTGTCACGAAATGTCACTATTCTCTCCCCCCCCCCAACCCCGTGTCACATCACCTAAAAAATTAAAAACATACATACAATTTTCATAACTAAATTAAGATATTTTATTCTTCAACATTTTCCCATAATGCAGCGGTTCTAAACCTGTTGGTCGCGACCCCTTTATGGGTCAAATGACTCTTTTAAAGGAGTCACCTAAGACAATCGGCAAATGCATATCCTCTACATTTATGAAGTACCGACGAAAATAATTTTATGGTTTGGGGTCGCCACAACATGAGGAACTGTATTAAAGGGTCGCAGCATTAGGAAGGTTGAGAACCACTGCCATAATGATTTAGATGTAGTATTATTAGAAAACTGAGTTTCATGGTACTTATATTATAATACCTTAGGTAATTTTGACATCAAAACAATGTTTTAAAAATTAATTAAATTATGATTTTTTTTTCAGAATTAGAAACTTAGAGGTAAAAAAAAAAAGTGACGTCACAATTTTACCCCCCCCTTTTTCCCCCTGTCACAAAGTTGCATATTCTCGATCCACCCCCTCTGAGCGTGACGTAATTTGTCAGTGACTCCTAAATGTGCATATTTACTTATGAAATAGTTTTAAATAGATATTTATCAATGATCAAACCTTGATAAATTACTACAAGGGAAAAAACGGCAGAGTCCATTTTGACCTCACTCTCTACTATAATAAAATAAATCATGTTACATTCAATATTGAATTACTTTATCTATTTAATAACTCAGGGAAATGGACACTCTTGTGAAATGCATTTTAAAAATTACATTTTGTTCACATATTTTTAATGTGCATGGTTTTGAACTTTAAAAATGGAATATCTCAAAACAACAAAAATGTGACCCTGCCGTTTTTTCCCTTGTGGTCTTCTAAATATTTTGTATAAAACATGAAATCTAAAATTCAAACCTTGTACATCTGCGTTTGAGTATTTGCGTATCCAAAAATTTGATCGAAAGAAATTTCGTCGACTGAAAAATTGATCGACGGAAATGTGATCGAACGGAAATTTGATCGAATCTTTGTTTCAATTCACACGTTAAAATACTGCTTAAATTTCTTTTTTAAAGCATTATTTTGTTTTACTATATAGCATAGTGTGTTCAAAAAGAAATTTGACGAACATTTTAACGTGTGAACTGAAAAAAAGATTAGTTTCCAAACTTCCGTTCGATCAAACTTTTATCGATCAATTTTCCATCAACGAAATTTCTTTCGATCAAATTTCCGGTAAAAATATAATATATAAAATAAATGTTTAGATTATTTGGTTACTATAAGCATAATTTGAATAAAAAGTTAGACGAATGTAAAATATTTATGCAATTTCTCTATTTTTAGGTCTGAAAGGTCGAAACGTAAATCGTTCCAAAATCTTTGAAGTTCCCTACTCAGACCACTCAAGCTACACAGAGCTGCGGGATTTTGTTTCAGTGCTACAACCTCGTAGCGTTGTCCCCATTGTGACAGGTACTAAAGGAATTTTCGGTACGGACATCAGCGACCGGACCGATATGTCGTGTTTTGAATCGTTTCTTTCAACTGGGTCACCAAAGCACGAGAGCAGGATTGTTGAAAGCAATTTACTCATTAATGATCCGCGTGAATCACTTTATGAATGTGGGACTGATGCTTGCAGACGATTCCAGGGTATGGGGGGTGGCACATTGTATTGTAAGATAAAAGTGTTCCCAAATAACACCACAGAAACGCCCGCCCAGAAACGGAGGAGAAAACAAAAACCTCAATATCGAAAAAAAATAAAACACAATCGTATAATATATGAGGACTCGGGTTCAGAAGAGTCCACAGATCAAACACCACCCTCTCCTGAGCCCAAGCAGAATCAATAATCTACTCTGTTACAAGAAAAGAAATCCCCATCATATGAATAAAAAAAATGTAAAAAAACGAGTCTTCTCTTTTAATAAACAAAAGGCTTGGGGGATAAATCTGTACACAAGACAGAAATAAGACACAATTTCCATAAAATAGCTTTAAGATATAGGGAATGAATTTCATTATATTAGTAAGATTGTCCAGCATCAGGGCCATCTGTTTCATGTGATGGGGAAATAGCATTTCAGTGTATCAGCTGCTGACACCAAATCACATATTCACACAGAAAATACTTTTAGCTCTTATTTTCTCTTCTGTCGGTGACATCCCAAAGGAAACATCAGAAAATATCATAAACAAGACAATCTCAAATCAGGAGTCCCTGAAAACAACTCAGTGTGAAAATAAGGCTCGAATGGCATCATCAAAAGTAAAGGAGATCAATACAGATTTGAATGTCACATTGAAACAAAACCAAAGACAAAATGCATTGGTGCCTTCATGGCCCCTGAATAAGAATACCAAAAAGCAATCAGAAACCAGGGACTGCTTTAATGAATGCAAAATCTCTAAATTGGGGGGAGGAAGTATCTTCACTCAGTACATAAAGCAAACGATTGAAGCATAAATTCACAATCTCCAGCTAACATATCTGTTATTGATTTACAGAATTCATTGGGCAATGTGATCCCCAAAACACAGGACTTAATAAAACTATCTTTGCAAAAAAAAAAACTGCAAAAATGTCAAGTTACATTGTACAAAAATACAAATAAAATCACTTAATTAATGTTATTGAATTGACACAATTTTTTTAAGGCACAGCCATCTCGCCACTCTTAGATTATGATTTTTTTTTCAAATATAGCTAAAAAGAAATTTAAAGGCCTTCTAAGATTCTTTTTGAACAATGTCTAGATTTGATACTTTGATTTCCTGAAAAAATGTTAAGAATTATTGAGCTATTAACGAAATTGTAATAGTTTGTTATTAATATCTTTATTATACAGCTTAGTATGGTGTAGGGCTTGGCTTATTTTTAAACCTCAACATACAGGTATTTTTAGGCAACCCAACTTGTGCTCCATAACTTTACGGTGGGGGAAGGGGGTGATAGCAGGCCATTGCTTGGAGAGTTGCTCCATGGTAAAATGCTATACCTGCTTTGTGATTAAATTATTTTTTTTAGTCTGTTTTTTTATTTGAAATAATTATGTTTTATTTGACACTGCCCATTCTTCATTTACCAGCATTTAACATTTTGAGTACTGACTAGCTGTATGCAAAATTGATTTTTTAAATATTTAAAAAAAAAAAAATATGATTCATTTAGTTGTTTGTAAAGATATTACTAAGTCACAGAATTTTATTACTGGTACTAATACCATTCTTTAAAATTCTATAATTTTACACCTGCGTCATTGGTTAATTTGCAACAATTTGTTCACGTTTTTACTTATCAATGTCAGACTCCAGTCTTCTTTAAGTAATCATTTCAACAGATATTAATATGGCTACATGGATATTTAAGTTGCATTTCCAAATTATTTTATTTTGTCAAAGCTACACTTTTAAAAATTGTCACTTTAGAATTGAAATTTTAATTTATTTTAATTTATTTTTAAAAAAAACTCTTGTGGACTTTTTAAAGCATTATTTTTTTTTACGACTCTGAATCATTTAATTCTTTAGTTTTGTTTTGAATATTAAATTAAAATCTGAATCAATTTAATTAAGCTTTTTTAAAAAGTCAATAAATTGATCGAGGGCCCTCAGATATGAATAAAAAATATACATGAAATCCAACTTATTTAAAAGTGTGTTTTATCATACTGATTTTGTAGAACTTCTGAATAATGTTGTGATTTGCGTAAAAATGTTCACCCCTTCCAAACAGGGACATTTCTGACTCCCGCCTTTCCCCTTTTCCCCACCATTTAGGTTCTTTTTGTCAGAAAAAAAGAGAGTATTATTTTATATCAACAATATACCTAGGGGACGTTGATGTAAGAAACAGCGACATCCCTCGCTCAAGTTTTCTCTTCCTGGAAGTTTTTTTTCACACAAATACTCGGTATTAAGACTTGGTTTATCTAACTGAACCTGTCTGCAGCGACACCAAGAGGCTGAAGCTTTGACAATATCTTCGAGCTCAAAACTCTGTAGTTTGCCTTTAGACGATCAAAGAATGCCGAAGAGGTGGTTGGTCCGCCCCGTACGGCACTTTTAATCTTTATTTGAGGTGCAGCATTTTCGTCCAACTGCATAGTTTTTATGTAGAATGGGGTGTCAAAAATCTTGACCCGCCCCGGATGGCACTCACCTTAGCTACTCCCCAGCTCCACCACATTTTTTTTTACAGAAGCTCGCCTGGTTTAAAGATTAAACTGCTGATACTGATGAAACTGGGGACGAGGAAACTTTTTAGCCACAACGCCAAAATATGTTTGTTAAAGTGAAGGGTTGGCGAGCCGAGGTAAATTACTGCATATGGTGTAAAAAAAATGTCTTTTGTGTAATAATGGCTCAAAAAGGAATAATAAAACTAAACTAAAAGCGAGTTCTTTTTTAACAAAGAATTTTCTACTGGCAAAAATGCACTTGTAATAGAAAAACGCACCCATCATATTGTTGTAGCTCGGCATTTAGCCTAACCAGTCGTCTATTTTTATCTTTTGCTCACTGGCATCCCTGGGGGTTGGTGTATCAAAGTGCGGTAAACTCACGTTGTCACCCCCCTCCTCACTTCCCCACGTTCGGACTCCTAGTCTGTTTGCTTTGATGACACCTTGCACTGGTGGTACCATCCTCTGATGGAACCTTGTGCGAAGGGTATTTTGACAACCTATATCTCTTTAGGCAATTCAGTTAGAACTTTCAGATTGCTTGTGCATCAGTAAGAGGTTGTCGCTTTGATAGGAAGCCCACATTTTTGAACAGAAGCACAATTTCTCACATTACACGAGGGGAACTAAAAGTCAATTTTCATTATATGTATTTCTTAAAGACATACAAAACACATACGAAAAAGATATACATAATCTCTTTGTCAAGCCAGTGGAACTTTTCAAAACTATACGTTGAACAGGCAAAGTTGGTTTTTATATAACATAGCAAGAATTTTTTCTCAACAAGCAATGTGCAACAAAAAATAATAATTAAAAAACAAGTTATATAAAATTAATTAAGTACGAAATCTAAATAAACTTTAAATTATATTGAACAAACTTTTAATGTTTTAACAGTAAATAAATCAAAATTATAAATTAGATGTTTCTCTCACACTCACTTTAAAATTTAAAAAAAAAAAAAACATTAAACTTTTAGAAAACTTAGAACAATCGAAACCAAATAAAATTCCAGTATTCCTGGGGTCATTTATTCAAGAGATGACAAAATTGCTAAACCTTCATTCCTGACTCAAAAAAACAAAACAAAAAATAGCAACAAAGACACGAGCCACTTGAAATGAATGAAAATGTTCTTAGACGAATTCAATCTGAATTGAAATGCTATACCAGCATAGATTCCATTCAACAAGGCAGTGCAAAAGCCGAAGAGGCATGCAGCAAAGTATTCAATGGAGTGTTTGAACAGCTTAACACCTGGAGGAAAACGGCTCAAAGGCAGACCTAGCTTAGGTGGATGTATGATGAATGATGTGGAGAGGGATCTACACCAGCTGGGATCAAGCATGGAAAAGAAAAGCATGGTCTGGGTGGAAGGATGTGGTAAGACAGGCCAAACCCTTACATTGGCCAAAGCTCCCCAGGGATGGATGAGTGGATAAACACCTGCAGGTATACCTCCGCGTAGACTTAACGTAAAATTTGGTGAAGGTCTAACGATGCCTTGGCTCAACAAGAGATCTTTTAAACGGCACGAGAATGGTCGTCAAGCAAATGATGGCAAAAGTCATAAAAGTTTCGAGACGGCCTTGTGCGAAGTCGCGGTAACGCTGCCCCCCCCCCCCCCATTTTTATCAAGGTTGGGGGGGGGGGGGGTGTTCCTTTGTACCATCCGCAGTGTTGTCTACACCATTGTTTGCACCCGCTGTCAGATGTCGTATAGGGATGAGACAGGACGCCAACTCTCTGACAGATGTTCTGAACACCTTCGTAATATTACGCAAGATAAGCAGTGTCTCGTCTCTAAGCACTTCAATAGAAGCGACCACAAGGGGTCTGTGGATTTAACTAACAGCGCCATCTTGTCCTGTATAAACACAGGTCATTCATGTATTGCGTACAAGGAAGGCGGCGAGGGTGACATAATGAGTAAATGTCCAAAAATGCCGCCCCTCTATATTAAGATTTTTTTTGTTCTAGACTTGGAGGTGCGCATTTCAAAAAAACAGAAAAAAAATAATTCCTGTAAGAGATGGCAAGAAGCTTGGGCCACACAAGACGGCATCATTTGAGTGATGATAAGAAATTTGATTGGGTAGGCAGGTCTGTGTTTCAGTTACGAGGAAAGATGGGATTTCCGATACACGTCACATTTATATTTAGTTTTCGGGAAGTTTATTGAAGTGGAGGTTTTGAGACATCATTCGACAACCTGCCACAGCGCCTACGGATACACACTGAATTCGTAATCATCTACAGGCATTTTTTTTGTTTGAAATTGTTTCTTTTTCATTAATTAGGAAATGATGACTTGATCTGTTTTCATCTGCCCTGATCTATTTTGATCTGTCTTGATCTGTTTTGATCTGTATTGATCTGTATTGATCTGTCTTAGTCTGTTTTGATCTGTATTAGGCGATCAAATTAGGTAGATAGAACAAATTATTCTCTGTTATCAAAGGACTGCAACTCGCTTTAAAAAAAAAAAAATACAGTTTAACTTGTTCTTAATTTTTTTTTTATTTTTTTTTTTTTTTTTTTTTTTTTTTTTTTTTTTTTTTTTTTTTTTTTTTTTTTTTTTTTTTTTTTTGTGTTTTAATTTTGTTTTTTTTAAAAATTTTTTTTTTTTTTTTAAAAGTATGAAATTTTTTTAAAAAAAAAAAAAATATTTTTTTTTTTTTTTTTAATTTTTTTTTTTTTTTTTTTTTTTTTTTTTTTTTTTTGGGGCCTGACATGAGATTTGTTGACTCATCCAACTATTCTATAATCGAGCTATGATTTGTTATTTGATTTTTTTTTTTAAATGTATTTACTGCATTTAACTTGTTGCTTGAAACATGTGACATTTATATAAATTAAACCAAGTTTAAATTAAAATATTATTATCAGCGGTGTAGCTATCCTAAGTGACACCCGACGTGAGAAAATAGGTATTCTTTTTTAAAGGAAGGCGTGAGTGGGAATGTGTAAACTTTGTAATAAAATGAATTTTCTTCGTGTCTGTCCCCCCCCCCCTTGTTTATTTTCCGAAATCTTCCTTAGAACAATTTCCCTTCAACAAGTTTCTTTCTTACAAATTTCCGGTAGCTAACTGCAGTGGATTCACTTCGTCTTACCATATATAATATTCTCTATTGTCTTATCATAGTTCATGTACGTCTGTAGATTATAGGTCATGTCCATGTGAATATGTGGTCTCAGAGGTAGTCTTTATTTATGAACAGAAAATGTCTGACCAGGGCTCATCTATGTACGTTGCTGGTAGCAGTGACAGTGGAGTTTCTGACACGTCGTGGACTAACTCGAGCATCGTAAGCAACGTCAGCAGTGTCAGCAGTGCTGCAAGTGACGCTACCATAACAGGTGAGCATGGTCAGAAATGGGACGCCTACGTGGCAAAGGCTGGATTTAGTCACAATCTTCCCCAAAAGTTATATTTTGCACGAAAAAATACGATATCGGTGCCCTCTAAAGTTGGGGCCCGGGGCGGGCACCCTTTTTGCAACCTACGCCCTTCACAAGGCCCTGTCTACATGAGCTTTGATTTGTTGACAAAGCTGTGGGGAAAACATCACAGAACTCCAAAGTGTTCGGTGCAGGAGAAAAGTTCGCGGATCACCCATCAAATCTTAACAGTGTTAAGCACGGACTTTTTCAGCGTTCCATTCATCTACTTAGCCATGCACACAATAATTATTCATTTCGTATATAGCTATATGTACTGTGAGACATTAATTATGGAGATAAATCTGCAGATAAGATACAATTTCTAAATGTTAACAAAAAAAAAAAAATCAACACAATCCAGGACAGCATTAGTAGCAGAACACAATCAGTTTCAATGTTGGCCTGTAGAATATTTAGTGGGATTGGTCCGTCCGAGGCGAGGTAAATTTTAATGTTAAAAGAAAAATAATCAACACAATCCAGAACAGCATTAGTAGCAGAACACAATCAGTTTCAATGGTGGCCTGTAGAATATTTAGTGGGATTGGTCCGTCCGAGGCGAGGTAAATTTTAATGTTAAAAGAAAAATAATCAACACGATCCAGGACAGCATTAGTAGCAGAACACATCAGTTTCAATGGTGGCCTGTAGAATATTTAGTGGGATTGGTCCGTCCGAGGCGAGGCAAAGTGGACCCGGACGCCAAAAAAAAAATGGTTGTCATCAGTCAGAACCTTACTAGTGAACTAAAGATAAAATCCCTATAAACCTGTACTTCGCAAAGCAAATTGGGGGGGGGGGGGGTGTTTGCAAGACACATTTTTTCACTGGTCTACAGTGGTGGCACTTACTTTCTATAATTTTAAAGGGTGTCATTTTTTGGGCGACTAAATGCATACAACAACAATCATCTGTCATACATACCCTCTCCTCTCCCTCTAAATACTACAATCAACAGTTAATCAAGAAAACGTTACGTTTACACCATTGTTCCAATAGCAATCCTGAATTATTACCCAACATTTTTTGTGCACAAATAGTTTAAATATTAATTTGCATTGCTTGACAATGTATAGTTTACATGTCTCTATCAGGGAAACGTATTGGTGGTTTCACTTAATTGCCGGCCATATCTTGTCACCACTTGTGCTGGAAAAGGATGTGCTGGAATAGGATATCCTGTAATAGTGTCCTATTTTTATTTACTTAGTTTACATGTTTTAATAATTGTAAAGCGCTTAGAGCTTTATGATAAGCGCTATATAAAAAATGCCTAAATAAATAAATAAATAAATAATAGGATGTGCTAGAATAGGAATTATTGCATTTGGTAGCGACACTTTCACTACAGTCTCTTTTACAACCTCTGGGTTGTTGAGTTGTGGTTCATGTGCTGTATCGGAGCTGTCACGTTCGAATAAATCTGGATAATTGCTTTGCCCGCCAAATGTCTCTTTTAGCAGTTTCTGATTTCGTCGATGTGTCATCCCATCTGGTGTTTTGGCAATGTAAGAACTTGGTGTGGAGGCTTCTGAGATAACTACTGCTGACTGGATTCCATGAGCTTCGAGGCTTGTTCTGCATATGGACACTGCTCCCAGGCTGAATCTGTGGACACTGCTCCCAGGCTCAATCTGTGGACACTGCTCCCAGGCTTAATCTGTGGACTGGGGCCTTTGATGCTCACTGCATACTGAGCAAATTATACAAGGTCTATGATCTGTCATTCCCGGCTAGAAAAGTACTTCTCTTGCTGTAGCCAAACATTTATCACGCCCTAAATGTCCTCGATGAAGTCTCTTGAGCATTTCTTTCTGCAATATTTTCGGAACTATAATTTGCTTTCCTTTGAAAAATAAACCTTGGCTTTCACTTAGTTCTCCTTTGAATCTAACATACATTCTTATTTCTTGTGGAACCTCAGATCTTCTATCTGGCCTACCAGCTAAACTTTGTTTCCTTAAAAGTCTCAGGGTGGCCTCGCCCGCTGTTGCTTTTTGAAATACTTTCATTTTTTCATCTGAAATAGGTAGACTGTTAACCTGGGCTTCCCAGTCATCACTTGATGGGTAATGCCTTGGTATGGATGCTCGAGAGAGAGAGGGTCTTGGATAAACATTTCATTGCCGGGCTGGAATTCAAAAAAGATTTGTCGCTACTGTGACCTGGCGCCCATAGACATAGTGATGAAAATGCTCAACTTCGAATACTACTGCTAGCATTTCTTTTTCTATTTGAGCATATATTTTTCCCCACTCTGTTAAAGACCTAGATGCATAAGCCACAGGTATCTCAATTCATAGGCTGTCATAGCATCTGTGGAACAACAAATCTTTATTCCACATTCTACATTCCTTTTATACCACACATCACATGACCAATCACTCCTTTCTCTAACCAATATTCACACCTTTAAGTTTAAACATTCATGAAAACACATCACCGCGTCTAGCCACACCACGTGACTACACATTCCAATCAAGTCACAAAGTTCACTCAATGCACACAACAATATTACTATCGGCACTTGGAAAAACCTTGACCTTTCAAACGGTAAAATCGTCGATTTCTTGAATATTTAGCAATAAACTGACAACCATAGGTAATTTAATTATTTGTTTAAAAAATTAAGAAACCTTTTTAAAAAATTATTTCTTTAAAAGACGATTTTGAAACAAACTGGTAGAAAATAATTTTAAATTATCGACAAAACTGACAACACAAGAATCTTTACTTTTTTTTTTAACGATCGTATACAAAAGCTGAGAACCACTGCCCTTACCATAAACATATCAAGAATGAAACATGGAGCTGAGCTTCACCTAATGCGTTAGTGTTGCTAGTCACTTGTTGATATCAGTTTTAATTTCTCTGATACTAGAGTACGGAAATTATTGTATTACGAATTTATCCGATCAGTATGGGAATAACATCCTAGCCTTCCTCGAGTTAAGCCAGGGGCGTGGAAAGAAAATCTTTATTAATAATGCAGGGCGACACTGACAGATGTTCCCACAAGATGGTGACACAAGATGTTGACACAAGATGCTGACACAAGATGCTGACACAAGATGCTGACACAAGATGCTGACACAAGATGTTCACACAAAATGGTGCAGGAGAAACCTTTTGTATAGTTTCGCGATTACAAAAAACGTCGATTTTTTATTTTAAGAACGGTATCAATGTCAGGTTTTCGGTCTTCTAGAGAAATTAGAGAATAATTTATCTTCAACTTATAGAAGTTCATGTCTTGCCAGAGATGGCCATCATCATACTATCAGTTGGAATCTGACCAGTGTTATTTCTACTATTGCTTATTTTCATGAAATCTTGATTCAGTAAACGCATCCATTTTATAATCCTTCCAATTACCTTGAGGATTGGTGTGGGAAGAGAGAGAGAGTGTGTGTGTGTGGAGGGGGGCGCACGGTGTGACAATGTGATTTAAATTGATAGGACACAGTAAGCGCATCGTGTGACAGACAGTGGCAGCGCGTGATAGAGTTCTAAATTTGAAACTGAAGTTTCCATCCATGTTACAATAAAGACGCTGGCGTCTGCATTTTTTTTTTTTCCCGAATTATAGCTTCACCAGCATCAAGTGTGGACCACCCCCAGCAGACACCAGGCGTTGATCAAATTCAACATGGACCTCAGGAAGCCTCGGGATCACTAGACAGTGGGATATCGTCAATGAGAAGTGGACAAGATCAATCACTTCCCCAGCAACACGCCGTTGCTGGCAATAGAACACAGGAATGGATAAACAACAGGTAAAAGTTATTAAAAAATGTGTGTGTATGTGTGTGTGTGTGTGTGTGTGTTTTATGTCTAAATCTGCGTGCAAAGAGGGGTCAAATGTGTAGTAAACCTTTCAAAACCCCCTTTTTATGTAAGGTGACTCAAGTGGGGGGTTGTTGTTAGTTTGTTACCACAACTTTGCAGTCTTCAGTTTGATATGTTAGCTGCCCCCCCCCCCGCCCAATCAAAACGGCTAACATTCGCCACATAGCATCCTTATTGAAGTTTTGATGCTGTCATGGGACAAAACGATTGATCTTTAAGAGCTTGTATTCAATTAGTCTGGGTATATTGTTTAACTTATCTGAAAGCAAATTTAACCATATTCCACAAGTCCCAAAAAAGCTGAGATTTCGTTGGTCCGACTTCTGCCTCAAAGCACAAAAAGGAATTGAACAATGTGGAGCATTTGCGAGGATAACGAATTACAAGACTGTATGAATATATATATATATATATATATATATATATATATATTGTCTTACTCAAAATACTTGGTTCGTTTTTCCTTTGCTTGCTTGCTCTGGGGTCGTGTAGGTCAGTGTTACCCAAACCGTGGTCCGCCAGGCCCGCGAGCCCTACGTTGCTGGTTCGTATGAATATTTATGGTCAAAAGAAAATACAATAAATGTATCTGGCAACGGTCCGTGGTGGAATTTTGAAACGCGTTGACCGGTCCGCCAATCTTTACAGTTTGGGAAACTCTTGTATGTGGCACCTCATGAGTCTATGTTAAGTGTTTGAAAAAGTAAAATACTATTTGATTTCAAACACACAAAATCACTCACTGAACACCTCCTTGAAAAACACGAATCATGAATTGTTTAATGAATAGAAATGCTTATACTTATCCACACTTATTTCCACAGTCAGTTTAATGTGTTTGTCAAAACATTAAACGGTGACACTCTGACTGTACAAACCAACGCAGACGAGACGGTCGCATCTTTCAAAGCTAAGGTGGATGAAGCCACTGGAGTCGTGGGAAGCCAACAACGTCTCACCACTTTAGAAGGCCGCGACTTGAAGGACCGAGACCGGCTGAGGGACTACAATATTGGAAGAGATTCAACACTCAGATGTCTGGGCCGTCTCCGAGGGGGCTACATCTAGGCTGGGGCCACCATTTATATTCCAGATGTGGAGCTGCAACTGTTTTCTTATAGTTGGTGCACTGACATCTTTGACTTTCATGTGACTGTCCATGTTTCATTTCGTTAATAAACAACTTTCAAGAAACATGAGACTTCAAGCTCCTTATCAGCCCCACCCACATCCCGTCAAATGAAATCTTTGTGCGTTGAGACTTTCTAATTGCCAAGTATAACAGTGCTTGTGATGTAGTCAGATTTACATGGAGCGAATGAATTGTTTGGGCAGAATGTGTTGATTTGGCCGAACATAATGATTGGGTAGAATGTATTGATTTGGCCGAATTTTTTGATTGGGCCGAATGTTTTGATTGGGCCGAATGTGTCAATCGCCGAATGTTTTTATTGGGTCGAATGTTTTGATTGGGCCGAATTTCTTGATTTAGCCGAATGTTTTGATTAGGCCGAATGTTTTGATTGGGCCGAATGTTTCGATCGTCGAATGTTTTTGATTGGGCCGAATTTTTTGATTGGGCCGAATGTTTTGATTGGGCCGAATGTATTGATTGGGCCGAATCCATTGATAGGGCCGAATGTTTTGATAGGGCCGAATGCTTTGATTGGGTCGTGTATCTGAGGCAGGCAGTGATGAACATGTTAAAATAAATTGTCGGATTTGTAAATCTCAGCCCTGCATATGGAGGCTGAAGAGGAATTCCTCTAATGCAATATACGGTAGCTTAGCAGTGACACAGTTTGCGCGCTTCACCGATGCTCAATGTTTAAAATAATATAATTAATTCCAAAAAACAAAGATAAACATATGTTGATAAATTATACACTCACACTCACATGACAAATGAGTAACTTAAAAGTTGGTTTTAAAAAATAATTTAAAAAACGCTGATTCTTACATACCTTTAATTCTAAAGCTTTCTGGGAACTTGAGAACATTACAACAACCTGCATCACAAGAGATTTTTTTTTAATCCAGGATGTTGAGCATTATTCAAATGATTTTTTTTTTTGGCTTGCACAAACAGTTAAAAGGGCTTTTCAATGGGCGCCAATTTGTTAATTATATTAGAACCCTGGTTATCCGAACAGCCCTTCAGTCCTTTTGTTTTTGCTTTAGACAAAAGTGAAATTGGATTTATTCTAAGACAAAGTAATCTTACATACTTGCAAAGGACATTTTTGGGGGGCGAAAAAAAATCCAGTCTTCAATTCTATATATATTTTTTTTTTTTAAAATCAGCTAAGTCAGACGTACCGTGCGGTATGTTGAGAAACGCGAAGCATGGCATTAGTCTTTAGTGGCGGACAGTTGCGAAGGGTTGTGTGCCATGGTGGATATGAAAAGAGACTTTATCGTCCTGAAAAGGAAACAGAACATCTAAAAGATTGAGTCCAAACATGAGGTTATAGATCACGTGGCAGAACGGGAATATGGTTCTGCCCTGACATAGCCCTGCTGTTTGTAGTTTACTGTACACAACAAGGCGCCGTGAATAGATAAGGCGCGAATACATCGGAGTCTAAGCCCCAACTGCTTTCATCGAGACTCTCCGTGAAAGTGTTCCATTATCAAAAATTATTTTTATTCTAACCCCTCCCCCTCCCCCACTCCCCGCCCCCCCCCCCCCCCCCCCCCCCCCCCCCCCCCCCCCGCAAGTCTATCCTTCGTGTTTGGCNATATATATATATATATATTTATATATATATATATATATATATATATATATATATATATATATATATATATCGTTGGAGATGAAAACCACTGGGTTCTCAAATAGTCAAAAGATGGGGGTTCCTTGCGATGTGCAGGTGAATATGGAAAAAGCAGTGCATAATGATAAAAATAACATTTAGTCAATGCTTTTATTTAAAATAATATAAACTTTGAGTAGGCTCTCTGGTGGGTAAAACGCGGCATTGTGCGCCATTGTTTCTAAAATTGAAATTATTTTCTTGATTGCTCCACAACAAAACAATTCAGTGATAACGCTGGGGTTGGTGCCCCTCCCCCCCCCCCTTTTTTTTCCCTCAATATGGCAAACACATGTAAAGGCTTTAATGTTCAACGTCCAGTTTGAAGAGAAGTGGGAATACTTTGATTGGTCATGTCCAATTAGAAGAGAAGTGGTAATGCTTTAATTGGTCAATGTCCAATTTGAAGAGAAGTGGAAATGCTTTAATTTGGTCAATGTCTAATTTGGAGAGAAGTGATAATGCTTTAATTGGTCAATGTCCAATTTGAAGAGAAGTGGTAATGCTTTAATTTGTTCAATGTCTAATTTGGAGAGAAGTGGTAATGCTTTAATTGGTCAATGTCCAATTTGAAGAGAAGTGGTAATGCTTTAATTTGGTCAATGTCTAATTTGGAGAGAAGTGATAATGCTTTAATTGGTCAATGTTCAATTTGAAGAGAAGTGGTAGTGCTTTAATTTGTTCAATGTCTAATTTGGAGAGAAGTGGTTGTGACGTGACGTACGTTGTCTAGGGGTCGGTCCCCTCTGTACTAGCCACAGAACAATTTTACAAGGGTCTAGAACCCCTTTATTTCCAGCTCCTACAGAGCTGACTCTTGCTCCAAGTATCAACAAACAATTCAGGGTTTCAGGTTTTCTTATTTATTGGCTATGTGTGCCTATATGCCACTACACAAAACAGTTAAAGTTACACAAGTCCTCTTCCATCCGTAGAAAAACTCACTCCTTTATAAGACAAAAAATGTGGTTTTTTCAGACACAGCACACCGGTCATACCTTGACCGAGAAAAATCAAAACTCGTGGGGCACACGGGGAAAATAAACTCACCCACGATTGGTCAAATTAACATTATAGAAGTTGACACAAAAAACTCACGCGATCTGACCGTGACAGTGGTAATGCTTTAATTGGTCAATGTCCAATTTGAAGAGAAGTGGTAATGCTTCAATTTGGTCAATGTCTAATTAGAAGAGAAGTGGTCATGCTTTAATTGGTCAATGTTTAATTTGAAGAGAAGTGGTAATGCTTTAATTTGGTCAATGTCCAATTTGAAGAGAAGTGGTAATGCGTTTATTTGGTCAATGTCTAATTTGGATAGAAGTGATAATGCTTTAATTGGTCAATGTCTAATTTGGAGAGAAGTGGTAATGCTTTAATTGGCCAATGTCCAATTTGAAGAGAAGTGGTAATGCTTTAATTGGTCAATGTCCAATTTGAAGAGAAGTGGTAATGCTTTAATTTGGTCACTGTCTAATTTGGAGAGAAGTGGTAATTCTTTAATTTGGTCAATGTCTAAATTGGAGAGAAGTGGTAATGCTTTAATTGGCCAATGTCCAATTTGAAGAGAAGTGGTAATGCTTTAATTTGGTCAATGTCCAATTTGGAGAGACGTGGTAATGCTTTAAATGGTCAATGTCCAATTTGGAGAGAAGAGGTAATGCTTTAATTGGTCAATGTCCAATTTGGAGAGAAGTGGTAATGCTTTAATTTGGTCAATGTCCAATTTGGAGAGACGTGGTAATGCTTTAAATGGTCAATGTCCAATTTGGAGAGAAGTGGTAATGCTTTAATTGGTCAATGTCTTGTTTGAGCAGACGTTTCTAACTTAATCAGATTTTTTTAAATGCAACCCTGCATCTAGAATCTGGATGTCCAAATAATATTGTTTCAATTCTGTGAAACAATACTTGCAAGTAAATTAGTGACTTCTAAACATTTGACATTCAATTTATTCCTCCTTTCACGTCAGGTAAATACAGCGTTTTGACTCTGCGGTAGCTTACTTAGTTTTATACACATTCATATAACATATCGTTTAGGCTTAGGCCTTAAGTAGATTAGATGTCCTTTCCCATTACGTCTTAGTCTTTGTTGAGATCTTTAATTATTTTAAATTTTATACACTTTTATTCTTTTTTTTTCCCCTGTCTTGGTTTGATCGTGTTTTATATTCTGATAGATTCGTCGAAAGGGACCGCCTTCTCTGCACCCCTCCCCTCCTAATAGAAACTAAACATGTAAGTTAATAGTGGCAAGGGCTTTAGTCATACATGTAACATTGAGTTTGTTTTGTTTTGGGTTGTTTTTTTTTTGTTTGTTTGTTTGTTTTTGTTTGGGGGGGGGGGTGGGGGGTGGGAGTGTTGCCCCCGGAAGTACGGCAATACTGAAGGAGTCACTCCCAATTCTGCACTTGGGGGTTTTTTTTTTTTTATTTTTTTTTTTTTTTTTTTTTTTTTTTTTTTTTTTGTTGTTTTTGTGTTGTGTGTGTTTATTTGTGGGGTTAGAGTGTTGCCCCCAGAAGTACAGCAATACTGAAGTAGTCACTCCCAATTCTGCACTTGCGGGTCTCCTGGCCATGCGGTTCTCTATCTTTAGCAGTGATCGTCCCGATGACTTATTCACGTGGCATTGAAACTACTTACAGTCTAGGGCTACTGTTACCGGAGTATGGGTGGTGCCGTTACGAAGATTCAGCTTTGAAGTTAGTTTCGCGGTTTTGAAAAGTGAAATCTAGAAAAATATATAGAAAATAATTTTAATTTGAATTTTCAGTGGTGTAACAACGGCTTGGCATTGGGGCAGTTGCCAAGGGCGCCGGCCTGCGCCAGTTCAAAAGGGCGCCGCTAAATGTCTATTTTTTAAAGTTTTATTTTTTTTAAAAAAGGGTGCCAAAAATAAATTAGCCAATGGCGTCAAAAACCCAGTTACGCTCCTGTGCATTTTCCAAATTTATTTGTTATAACCGTATACAATACTTTAAGGGACCGATAATTTGATCTTAAAATACACTAAATTTTCATTACTTTATGTTTTTCGTTTCGGTACATATTGGTTATATTTGTTGAAATCTAGACGTGATAACATAGCTCTAGATGTTGAAAAATTCAATTGGCATAGCTTCCCCACGTGTGAAAGAAATTTTTTGTGTTAAACAGCAAAATACATCGTGAGGCCGGTTAGCTCAGTTGGTTAGAGCGTTGTGCTAATAACGCGAATGTCGTGGGTTCGATCCCCATACTGGCCAAACAAGTGCTCACTTTTTTTTTTTATCTTTCAAATAAACTTGCTTCCATTGCTCGTAGTCCACGTTAAGCAGATGTGGGTCAAGTGTCATTTATCAAGGTTCGTTTGAACCAGACGTAGCTAATAATAATATTCCGCATGATTCCATTAACACATGTTCCTGATTGTCTCAAGAATGGGCTTCCATACGGTACAAGAAAAGTTTCACGTAAACTGGTGACCTTTGAACCTTTGACACTCACGTTATTCCTCATTGCGGCAAACACATGTAAGTGCTTCAACTTGAAATCTGTGACCCACATAGGTCCGATGGGGTCCTAGAGTACTGTTGTCTGACACTGCAGTAGACCACCTTGTTTGGAAACCATTACAAAGGTCTACAACAGGCCTGTTTTAGATGTCCGATGGCGATTTCTAATTAAATTAGGTCATAGTATTCATTGCAGTTATAATTATAACTTTTACTTCTATTTATGTATGATGATACTGCAAGGGGGGGGGGGGGGGTCCCTTTCAGCCCTGATATTTTGGACAAAACTGATTGCTTTTTTTTTTTTTTTTGTTGGTTGTTTGTGGGGGGGGGGGGGGGGGGGGTGTCCCTTTCAGCCCTGATATTGTCGACAAAACTGATTGCTTTAGATTCTAATAAATTCCATACCTTGTGCTCTATACGCCATAGTCTCATATTCATGGGAAAGTAAAGGTACCCCGGAGGAAGAAAAAAAAACGCTATTAGTCAGCTTCTTGGGAGTCTTCGAGCTCCTCTAATAATACATTTAGTGTTACACAGAAAGTTCTGTCTTTCAAAGACGGATCAATGAATCCGAGGCAAGGTAGATCGTTTCCAAGAAAGATTACACAACGGCCGTTAAGGAAAATGTACCTGAGGTCATGAATTGCGTCAAGCTTTGTGACTGACACGCCAACAGCATCCACCGCTATTGGGTCATGCCGAGGGCTGTCGTCATACAAGTGCTCTTTATGTTATCTATAGGTCACGACTAGTCACGAGTCGTTGGCGTCATGTTAAACTAACGATCAGCTGGCCGTGTGGTGGCTACTGACGATTAGCTGGCCGTGTGGTGGCTACTACTGACGATCATCTAGCCGTGTGGTGGCTACTAACAATCATCTAGCCGTGTGGTGGCTACTAACAATCATCTAGCCGTGTGGTGGCTACTAACGATCAGCTAGCCGTGTGCCGTGTGGTGGCTACTGAAGATCACCTAGCCGGGTGGTGGCTACTAACGATCAGCTAGCCGGGTGGTGGCTACTGAAGATCACCTAGCCGTGTGGTGGCTACTAACGATCAGCTAGCCGGGTGGTGGCTACTGAAGATCACCTAGCCGTGTGGTGGCTACTAACAATCAGCTAGCCGTGTGGTAACTACTGAAGATCACCTAGCCGGGTGGTGGCTACTAACGATCAGCTAGCCGGGTGGTGGCTACTTAAGATCACCTAGCCGGGTGGTGGCTACTAACGATCAGCTAGCCGGGTGGTGGCTACTGACGATCAGCTAGCCGTGTGGTGGCTACTGACGATCAGCTAGCCGGGTGGTGGCTACTAACGATCAGCTAGCCGTGTGGTGGCTACTGACGATCAGCTAGCCTGCTGGTGGCAACTAACGATCGACTTTCTCAGGCGTCGGGATGGAAAATTTACGTCCTAATATCTTCCCCCATCCATCCCGGGATAGCGTTAGACGCCCTATAAGAGGGATTCCACAGTGGGTTTCCACAACGCAACTAATTTGCGATGTAGCTGGGACGAAACGGCTGCCTTGGAGCAGCTTCTAAGGGCTGGATAGTAAGAATCATCGGCCAGAGGTTACCACCTTCGCCTCATATCCATTAACGGCAACTTGTAATCATGATCCCTACCCTGTCTCTGCCTTTTATTCCAGTTGAGAAGTTTCACAACTGGCAGCCTTGTAGATGCTGTTTTATTGACGGCAGGTACCGAGCTCATCCCTTGTCTGCCCACGCGGGACGCGCCAAGTAATTGTGTTCCCCGGGTAACGTCGAGGGGGGTCGGTGGCCGACGCCTCCCAATCGACAAGCCACCACAGACTTGTCAACCGGAGCCCCGGAAAGCCCCCGGGCCAGTTGAGACTACACAATTCAGTGATGCTTCAAATGGCCCCAATCCAGTTTATTCAGATTGTGTAATGCTTTAACGTGTGCTTGTCCGTTTGACCTGATGGGAGTCATGCTTCAATAGGTCAATGTCTAGCTGACCTGATGGGAGTCATGCTTCAATAGGTCAATGTCTAGCTGACCTGATGGGAGTCATGCTTCAATTGGTCAATGTCCAGCTGACCTGTTTGGGCAATGCTTCAATTGGTTAATTGACAAGTTGACCGGACGGTCTGTAGTATATTGTTTCAATGTTTCAATGTCCAGTTGACCTGATGGGGTAATGTTTCAACTGGTCAATGATAAGTTGATAAGACTTTCGAAGGTATATTGTTACAACGTGTCGATGTCCAGTTGACCTGATGGGGCAATACTTCAATTGTTCAACGTCCAGTTTGACGAGACAACGTATTTTTGCTCAGCTTTGCCCGATTTACCATTAACTCCAGATGTCCAGATAATTGTGTTTCCATTTTTGTAAAACAAAACTTTCTCATAAACAAGTGACCTTTGACCTATGTCACTCAAGGTAAACACAGTGTGACATTTTTTTTTATCTGCGTCACACCACGAGACTCTGGAGTACAGCTGCCTGAATCAGTCAGTAGACTACTGCGATTAGACACATTTATGTAACATGTATTATAATTGAGGCTTATAAAAGGCTGTAGAATCTACGTAGAACTCTATCCTTTTTATAAAACGTCTTAGTTTTTAATGTAGTTTGTATTTAGTGGGCCAATTTTTCTCTTTTTTTTTAATTTAAATTTGTTACTGCCATCGAGGGTTGGGGCACTTTTATCCATTGAGTTATCCATCGAAAATGGTAATTTATATTACTATAAAATTATGCTTTATACTTTCGAATTGCTAGAAGGTAATTTTAAGTTTCAAAGGCTTAGTATATTTGAAAGAACTGTCTTCATGGCCAAAGCTTCAGGGAATTACACTATTTCTTGATAACGCTCCGACTCCTCCATTTCATAAATTAGCGTGTTGAACAGAAAATGCTGACTGCGTAAGCAGATCCGAGAATCGGAGAAAAGTACAGCGATTCCTAGAAACATTACGTAAACCTCCATTAGGGAATGTACCTATTGGTAACAATCAGGTCATGCTTATAAATAGCACGTAAACAACCCCAGCATAACTGGGTCATGCACAAGGGCTGCTATTTTACAGGTGGCATTTCAACTATTTATAGCTTACGGTTAAGGATTCTTTGGTGACGCGTGACGATTAATAACAACTCCAGTTTCGTTTTCCTACTCCGTGGTTTAACGGTAACGCAGACCTTGGGAAATGTCCTTCCAGCATCATGGCTATTTATAGCTTCGGGAGAAATCTGACAGAGATGAATAATGAAACTTTTTTTTAGAGTTATCTTTCAGTTTCGCGGTTCCTATTTATTGGAGGTGTTTACAAAAGTAAAGAATAATAAAGCAATCTCGGCGATATTTATTTCCAATCACTCGACAATATCTGTGGCTATCGGAAGTAAATCTACCCACGACAGCAAAACACAGGACATAACAGGTAAGACTTACTTCTGGGTTATAAAATAAACAGATATCCCTGAATGTTAGTATATCCTAATGGGAATATGACATGATAGATTAATTTTATTTTAAAAACAGTCGTTTTATTTTTAAAATAAATAACATAATCTTTCTTTTTTTTTTTGTAGTGCGTTGCATGTTTTTCAGGTCAACGGAAGTTTTAAATTTATTTAGATTTGTGGGCATGAGAAGGGGCGGGTTGTTGGAAGTTTAAAAAAAAATAGAATACGTCAATAAACAATAGAGCTTTTTTTTAAAATGTAAATCTTTTCAGATGTGCGTCACGCTCGGGAGGAGGGGTGGGTCTCAGAAAGTGTGACATTGTGTGCCCGGGGAGGGTGAATATCATATGTGACGTCACACTTTTGTCATTTTTTTAATCATATAACACCCGGAAATAGACAGTGATGTGTAACTTTCTGTTGTGTTGGATGTATTCTGACAGAAGATGTCACTCTGTTGTGTTGGATGTATTCTGACAGAAGATGTCCCTCTGTTGTGTTGGATGTATTCTGACAGAAGATGTCCCTCTGTTGTGTTGGATGTATTCTGACAGAAGATGTCCCTCTGTTGTGTTGGATGTATTCTGACAGAAGATGTCACTCTGTTGTGTTGGATGTATTCTGACAGAAGATGTCACTCTGTTGTGTTGGATGTATTCTGACCGAAGATGTCACTCTGTTGTGTTGGATGTATTCTGACAGAAGATGTCACTCTGTTGTGTTGGATGTATTCTGACAGAAGATGTCACTCTGTTGTGTTGGATCTTAATGTTAATGAGTTGTTAACTTTTTTTAAACAAAAATACTAGTTCGGAATTGTGACTACCTTGGTGGACAAAAGGGGGTGGGTGTGTCCGAGAATGTTTACCTATTGTGACCGGGGGGGGGGGGGTTGTTGTTACATTGTCAAAGACTACGAGAAATACTTTTTGGATATCCCTTAAGAATCTTATTTGTACGGTCACGTATTTCTTGTATATCTCATAGTTAATGTATTTATATTCATGATCCCCAGCTCTTGCCCCACTTTACAGTTTCTGAAAGCTATTAACATCACAGGATTACCTACGACACTGAACAGGAGATAATTGTTCCACTATTACTTGGCGTCACTGAGAGTATCGACCATGGCCGACAACGTTACGTCTATGGACTTTGATGGTGACAGCGACAGTGGTATCGTGGCGGGCTCAAGCTCAGAGAGTGTCTGCAGCGATACGACATTAATTGGTGAGCGTTTACAAGTGGCGCAGTCTTTGCGCCCTTACTGTATTCACAAGTGGCGCAGTCTTTGCGCCCTTACTGTATTCACAAGTGGCGTAGTCTTTGCGCCCTTACTGTATTCACAAGTGGCGTAGTCTTTGCGCCCTTACTGTATTCACAAGTGGCGCAGTCGTTGCGCCCTTACCGTTTAGTGACGTTCAGTAGAAATGATGGCGGGATAGTATTTTATCTGATAACTTTTAAACCTAGTAATTTTTAAAATGTTATAGAAATATTCGTGTGGATTTCGTCCTGTGAAGTCCACACCATCGTCACATTGTGACGGACGGATACCAGCAACAACAAAAAATAGATATATTCATTAATATAAAATTCATTAGCGTACATTATGAATATTTTCCTCTCAATGTTGATTTTTTTCTAGCTTTAGTTGTTAACAAAATGTAAATAAAGTAAACTCAAGTCTCCACAACAAGTTTGGAGTTGTTGTAACTTTTAAAAACCCAATTTTACTTCACTTGTAAGTACCTCTTGTCCGTGAGATTTGTACCCTATTATTTAATTTTAAAACCATAAAATAAGGAAGTAAAACTTCTAATGTAAACATTAAAAAAAAA
>CAXITT010000581.1:377126-391552 GCA_964033795.1 Lymnaea stagnalis | reverse complement strand
AGAAAAACAAAAAGTGCAAATACCAAAAAAAAGATACGAGAAAAGTGGAACCAAGGTGACAATTATTAACTCGTCTAGATCTTACTTTCGAACTTGGATGCGTGCTTTAATTTAATTTTGTAACAAATTCGGTTTCAAATTATTATCATTTTTTTTTTTTTTTTACAATTCCTTTTAAAATCTAAGCTAATATTCAAACTGATTAATAAATTTAAGGTTTCAATTTCTAAAACATGCGTCTGCCCATTTTTTTGTGTGGTCCTCACTGAAGCTTAAGGGATCTATTTGGTTGTGTGACATTGTAAATGAGAACCACTGCTGTGGGTAGTTTTCTTGTCTCAATTTAATAAGTGGTGGTTGTGGTTGTTGTTTTTTTTTCTAATTTAGAAAGGCAGACGTAAGATGGCCGCCTAATCAGACATTAATTTGCTTTTACGTTTGTATTTCTGTTTTAGGCTCTCCAACAGCGAGTGTGCATGGCGACGAGGCTATGCCAAGTCCGGACTTACCGACAGGGGGCACCACTCAGCAAGCTAGTGAAGTCTGCACAACATCTTCAGGTTTCTACAGTGGTGAGGTTGGATCAACATCTTCAGTTCTGCACAGTGGTGGGGTTGGCTCAGCGTCTTCAGGTTTCCACAGTGGTGGAATTAATAAGACCCTCCCTCAGCAAACTTCAGGTGTTGCTGCCCACCAACATGGATCTCAGTCAGGGGACAGCGGCATTTTTTCCTTGCAAACTGGAACAGGGCATGAAGGCTCAAACAACGAGCATCCGGGATCAGAACATGGTCAAGCAGCAGCACTCCTCCCTGACAACCAAGACTCGACCAAAGCAACACAGGAATGGCTTGAAAAGTAAGTCTAAACAGACAATATTTATTCATCAACTATTATTTATTTTCATTTATATGTATGTATATATATATATATATATATATATATATATATATATATATATATATAAAGAGAGAGAGAGAGAGAGAGAGAGAGAGAGAGAGAGAGATATTTATATATATATATTTATTTATTTTTATATATATATATATATATATATATATATATATATATATATATATATATATATATATATATATACAAAGAGAGAGAGAGAGAGAGAGGGAGGGAGGGAGAGAGAGATATTTAGGGGGGAGGGGTCGTCTCCCGTACCATAATAATGAAATAGTAGACTCGCGCTTCTCATATTAATTTATTTTCCCTCACATGGTTCTCTTAGAATGTAAATATTCACTCTCTAAATTAAGATCATCATTTTAGCACCGGTGTATCACATGCATCTAATCAATGAACACACGACGTTATACTTCTGTCCTCAGACATTTTGACGTGTTTGTGAAAACTTTGGAAGGGAAAACGGTGACGGTTCAAGCGTCTGCCGATGAGAATGTGACGTCATTCCGGGCCAAAGTCGACCAGAGAACCGGAGTACCTGCGGCACAGCTGCGTCTGACCAGCCAAGCCGGACGCACTCTGGAGGACGGGAAGAGTCTTAGAGACTACCAAATCGGCAAACACTCCACCATCTACTGCCAGGGGCGTCTAAGGGGAGGTGTTTTATAAAAACCGATTTCGACTTCGCTTTCTTGGTTAAGCGCATGCCAGATCAAAATGTAAATTATTTATTAAAAAAAAAAAAAAATTTCATTTCAGCAAATGTGAATTACGATTTTCGTCAATATTTGAATTGTACGTTGTATGTTTGAGCAGCGATTTGTGGTAATATTTGAAAATACTTTATTAAATTGCGCTTTTGAAGTTTTATGCAGCGCTTTATCCAGTACTTTTTACCTGTGTGCGGGCGCACGTGGGGTGGCTGGGGGGGGGGGGTGAATGGGGTGAGGCCACCTGGAGTTGTGGTTTTGACCAGTGCTTTTAGAAGCTTCGTTCTTTAAAGACGTGTTGCAAATAAAGATTTCGGGATTTAATAATTCGTGAATTTCGGAAGCTTGGAAGGACACCATTGTGGAGAAATGCAAAGCAAGGCCTAAGCAGCAGCAGCACGATGAACACACCTCCTTGTTCCTTTACAAAATTCGCCAGCTCCTGTCATTTCATGATATACGTTAGGTCAAGGGTGCAATGTCTAAATAGATGTGGGGAAGGGGGTTTGAAGGGGGTGGGGGGGGGCTTACACGCCAAATATGATAGGAGGTTGTTTGTTTTTGTTTTATTTTTAAGTTTCTAAAATATTATTTTTTTTAATAAAGTATCAAATTGATTATTTGAAAAAAAAGAGATTGGGTTGTGCATGGCGAGGAAATTTAACGAAAGACAAAGTTATAAATGTATCCTTGCCGAGTGGTGAATTGTGGTGCTTTGGTCACTAAAGTTTTAAATCTTTACGGATACAGAATGAAGTCTTGTGAACTATAAAAGCTTTATTTGTTCTTGGATTGTTGTCAAAATAAATAGTAAGAGACAATGCTGAAGAAAAAGGGAAAATATCTGAAAATATACCTAAATATATCTGAAAATATACATAAAACACATGAAAATATATGTAAGTATATCTTAAAATATACTTAAATATATCTTAAAATATACATAATTATGTCTGAAAATTTACATAAAAATAAATGAAAATATACATAAGTAATCTAAAAATATACATAAGTAAACGTGAAAATAAACTTAAATCTATCTGAAAATATATACATAAATATATAATACAATTTACTTAAAGTGACAAACATTTAAGTCTATATAAAACTAGCAATAAACATGCTGGATAGCTCTAGATAACAAATGTTTTACAAAGTAAGACAATCGTTCAATAGACACGTGGGATAAATTTATTTTACAGGTTATTCATGACTAGGAATTAACATTTTTTCATAACGTGCAAAAATCATGTTGGAAAATAAAGTTGAACAGCAACGATTATAAATTACAACAGTAGACCCAACATGAGTCTGCGATGGGCAATTACAAAAATACTTGAAAAATAAGTAATTGTTACAGAAATTATGCTGTGGGATTTAGCTTATATGAGAAGTACCGTACACAGTTTTGTGCTACGAATCTATGTGAGATGCGAAGGGGTCTAAGACAGTCCCAAACTCTCATATATATTCTACTTCTGGTTCGTCCTGCCTTTCTTTTTACAACCGCCACTTACTCCACATGTTTCATATCAATCGTCCTGAGTGGGGGAAAAAAAAGAATGTCACGCTGCGAGCTTTATGCGTGACGTCTGAATTCCGGTTTCTGGTTGAATTTTTTTAGGGGGGGGGTGGCGAATAACATCAATCAATAAAGGGCCACGAGTATAGTGTGGGACTTTCTGTTGGAGTGTGTGGGGACTGTTTGTAGGACGTTCTGTTGGCCTATTGTTTAAAAGGCGGCAGGTAGGTTGCAGGACTGTCTGTAGGCCTATTGCTTAAAGGCCGGCATATGTTATAGAAAATGAGAGGTTGGCATAACACAATAAGTTTTCTTTAAACACTTGTAACCACTGGGTATTTTCTAAAAAATACTCGGACCCTTAGAAAAAAAACTGCGCCCGGTTTAGCCCTAGTATATTTATATTTTCACAACTTATTCGTTCTTATTTTAATCACGGAGACCCGAAGGTACTCGATGGGTGAGTTAACCTGCAAGTTAACTTGCAATTATAAGGCCGAACCGGTATGAACAATTAACATATTAAGATCACCCCAATCAACTAGTAATAAAAGCAGTGGCATCAGTAGGGTTTTTGTCAACCAGTAGATCCCCACCCCCCCCCACTTCAAAAAACAAATAAATAGAGGGGCGAAGGGAGAACTTACCCAAGGTCACAACATCAGGAGTGAGGCCACAACATCAGGAGTGAGGCCACAACATCAGGAGTGAGGCCACAACATCAGGAGTGAGGCCACAACATCAGGAGTGAGGCCACAACATCAGGAGTGAGGCCACAACATCAGGAGTAAGGCCACAACATCAGGAGTAAGGCCACAACATCAGGAGTAAGGCCACAACATCAGGAGTAAGGCCACAGCATCAGGAGAAAGGCCACAACATCAGGAGTAAGGCCACAACATTAGGAGTAAGGCCACAACATCAGGAGTAAGGCCACAACATCAGGAGTAAGTCCACAAAATCAGGAGTAAGGCCACAACATCAGGAGTAAGGCCACAACATCAGGAGTAAGGCCACAACATCAGGAGTAAGGCCACAACATCAGGAGTGTCAGGATCATCATTAGAGAGGACCTTAATAGTGAATTAAGAAATAAAATCTAACGTGCTTCACAAAGACAAGGGGCGCCACAACCAGTTTACTGGTCTGCCCCGGCGGGCAATTTTTATATACATTGAGGTGCACCATCCCAGGCTGCGCCCCGAGGGCCGTTTTTCATCGTAACTGTCCTGCATGAACCTCACCACGTACCAAACTTTTGATGATGTTAGATACGTTCAAGAGTCGTAAAGATGATGTGTTCATGTATGTCATTGTCTAATGTGTGTTATTCCAGCTTTTATGACGTCACTTTTTTGTGGGGAAAGAGCTTAACTCATCAGATTCAGATGGTTGCTATTCAGTTGCTGCGATGCAAGAATGGTTAAATCTTAATTTTAAAATACCTTAATGCATTGATCACATTCTTTGTGCTCGATTCGATTACAGGCCCCCACCTTGATTACACGCCAGCCTTTCCCAGTGAACAAACGAAAAGGAAACTGTATTCTGAATTCCCTGCACTCCCGTGGAATTCATTGATTAGAAATAGATGAAATATCCAGGTACGCTAATAATGAATATTAAGGCATTAAATTAAATTTATTTTGCGCTTACATTAGGCAGGTGATAAAAATAAAGTTCATAAGTTACAGAGGCGTAGCGTGGTGGGGGCAGGGGGGACAGATGTCCCCGGTCGCCAGCTAGTTAGGGGCGCCAAAATGTGCTTTGATATTATTTTATTGATGAAAATAGTGGGTTTGAGAGTTGTAGAAAAGAAAAAAGGGCGCTAAAAATGGATCTTGTCCCCGGGCGCGAATCTTGTCCCCGGGCGCCAAACACCCTCGCTACGCCACTGATAGGTTTACAAGGGGGAAAAAAAACAACTAAGAGTTCGAACATTTTAACCCATTTTTTAAAAATGTTATTTTGTTATGTTTTCATTAAAAATTGTCAATTTTGCATTTTAAAATAATTTTTCTTCGTTGAAAGGATTTTTAAAACAATCTAATGTAATTAATTTAATTTTTAGTAATTTTCTTTTCTTAAAGGAAATGCTTCAGATGAATTAAGTTTTGCTGGCATTTGACACTCGGTAGTTTGAATCAGAGACCTCCTTCTTCTCAAATTCAGTTCTAATTTTAGTGGTGTAATTGAATTCGATTGACAGTTAATAACAAATTATCTTCTCCTTTTTACTTTATGTTAGAATATTAAATTCAAATTTGTTTTTGTTTTGTTTGTTTGTTATTGGTGGTGTTGTTTAATTTTTATTTTTTTATTATTATTTTTTTTTTCCAAAACAAAAATCAGTCTAAACCTTGATTTTATGTCCAGTAGAGAATAAAAAAGCCATTTAAATTTAAGGCAGGTTAATTTCGAATTTTGGGGTAAGGGAAACGCTGAGAGAGCTATGCTGCGATATAAAGAAACAAATGACCTTACACACGTCATTAGTCTTAGTTCGTATACAAGAAGGCAACTGTTACGTACAGGGTATTGGTGGAATACTTTGCATTTCACGTGATACAGTCAAACGTATGTTCATATCAAATGTTCTTTGACGTGGGCAATCTGCCACCAGTAGTAAAAACCACTCATTGCCTTTTTTGTGTTCACATACATATTTACATATAAATGAGATTTATATTGCAAATTAAAAGTACGTTTATTAAGAAAAAAAATTTATAAAGACGATTTCCTAAAAGCTAAACAAAAAAAAAAAACAGTCACCTTACTTGGAGCGAAAGCGCTTCGCTTGTTATCGTTTTAACTGATAACACGGTTCGAAGGTAAGTGCTATATTAAGAATTTTTTTAAGAAGGTTTCGGTTTTAGTTTGTGAAAAGAATTCACGCGGCCTTCGATTTATGTCATCGTAAAATATAGATTGAATGATATTTTAAAAGCGAACAATTCCGTCTCATAAAACTGTTGAACTAGAGATTCTTGGTGGAATCTTACTGACGGTTCCGCATGAAAATTATATTGTCAGCAAACCAGAACATAGGCTTACAGGTATGCTGATTGCATGAATAAAAACTAACAAATTAATTATTAAAAATTCCATCTTTAGTATATTTTTTTTTAAATACATAGACTCTATTTGTGTTACCATATTAATATTTGTTATCATATTTGAGTTACATTTCTAATGGTTGGGTTCCTTAAAATTCTTACTAAGTGACAACTGAACTGTGTTGGATATTGTTTTTTTATTTATTTTTTTTATTTTTTTTTTTTTTCTTTCTCAAGTAGGTATAAGAGCCTGAAGAAGAAAATATTGTGAAAAAGTATTGGCAAAAAAAAAAAAAAAATTGTTTTGTATTTTTTTTTTTTTTTTTTTTTTTTTATTTTTTTTTTTTTGTTTGCTCAAGTAGGTATAAGAAACTAAAGAAGAAAATATTGTTAAAAAGTATTGGCAAAAAAAAAAAAAAAATCGAACACGTTTTAAATTTTAAAACTGCTTGCTTGTCATGTGTATATTAAAAGATGTTCATTTAGTGTGTTGATATAAATATTGATATTATTCATATTCGAGATATGTAGATATACTTTATTCTTTTCCGTGCTGCATTGAAAAATTACTAGACTAATCGTGCTGATCTGGTCTATTCAACAAACGTTGTCTCCAGGTTGTGTTGCCCTCTTGACATGGATCCAAGAAGCCATCATCAGAACAAAGGTGGACAAGGGTAAGTAACACGATACACATTCGTTTGAAATACGACAAGAGTTATATCATACATTAACGGTGTGGATTTGAAGGGGGGGGGGGATGGTGTGCTTGTCGGCGCAGCATCACGTGATAATCAAAGTTTAGACACTTTTCTGCTAAGTACCAACGTATGGAAACTTGAAGATCGTGGAAACGCGATAAAACAGATTGAAGATGCAGTGTGGACACTTTCAGTTTAACAAATCTACAACAAATTTGGTTTAATAAAAAAAAAACTTTTAGCATTATTTTTTTTTTCCGGGCTTTATAATTCGGATTTGTAAAAAATAAACATTTGCTTTAAAATTTCAACTTGCAGTCAGATTCAAGTGTTTGTGAAAACGTTGGAAGGTAAGACATTGACAGTGGACACCTCCGCCAGCGAGATGGTTGACGTGTTCCGTGCTAAAGTTGACCAGGTGACTGGAGTCCCTGCGTCTCAACAACGACTCAGCACACAGATGGGTCAGACACTGGAGGACGGCAAGCGACTCAGTGATTACGATATTGTGCAAGGTTCGACAATCCAGTGTCACGGGCGTCTCAGGGGAGGTGATGAGCCGAACTAAACAGAGTCGATTTTTAAAAGTTGTTCTTTTAACTCGTAATTTTTTTATGTTTTTATTAAAATTTGAATTATATAATTGTAAAGCTGTTGTCAGACGTACGTTTCTAAAGCTTATTTTATGATTATTCCTTACATAAGAAAGGCCCATCGACTGACTTTTGGAGGCATCCTGCCTTTTTTTTTTTTTTTTGCCACATCATTTAAAGTTATTAATATTTTTTCTTACACAACACAACTTTTGGCTAATTTAGATATTCCTCTTCTATATTTTAAGGGCCCACGATCCATGTATTGATCATTATGGTTCCTATATTTAAGGACCCCGCAACAAATCTGACATCAAAGGTTGGGCAACCTTTTTTAACCATGTAAAATTAATTTGTTTTGGTGGACCGTATTTTAATTTTTTTACAAATCTAGATGTCGAAACTTTTATCAATTATATTTCAAGGCTTATGAGATGGTGTGGCTTGTTGGCTCGGCCTAATATTTCAGAGAGTAAAAAAGTCCTCTTTAAATAAAATTCATTTAAGATGGCCTTCGAGAATTCCCTCCTGGCTCAGGAAAGTGTTTTTAAATTTACTTTGATTATTATTATTTTTATTGATTTTACATTTAAACATTTTAAACTTTAATTTTTTAAAATTTAAAGGACCATGCAAAATAATTATTCACAGTTTGTACATTTTTACGATAACAGGAATCTAGTTTCCGGAAACTCTACTTGGGAGTTAAGCTGGACCAAAAGGTACAAATGCACAATTTTGTACAGGACCTCTGCTCCCAGGCGACCGCCAAGCTTAACCTGGTGAAAAAATTGGCTTGCACAAGTTGGGGCGCGAACGCAAGTACGCTTAGAGCTCTTTTTCTAAGCAGTGTAAGGTCGGTGATGGACTACAGTATGCCGGTCCAATCCTTTGCAAGTAAGACCGCATTGGAAAAACTGGGCCGAATCCAGAATCAGGCACTGAGATTCATCTGTGGCGCATACAGGACTACTCCCACAGCTGCTGTAGAAGTCTTGGCCAATGTAGAACCACTACAAATTAGAAGGGAAAAATCCATCTTAAATACCGTAGAGAGGTACCGACGGCTCGGTGAAAATGAACCAGCCTTTCAAATGCAAAATAACTGGGTGGGTGGCAGGAGACTAAAGAGGTCCTCTTTCATGCACCAGGTCGTGGAGCTGGAGAGGACAGTCCCCCTGCCCCCAAATAGAGAACGACTGACCCAAATCCCAGTTAATCCGCCTTATGCGGAACCCTCACGCCCCTCCATACATTTGGCCTTGACAGATGCAGCAGTGACGAAACGAAGCCCTGAACATGTACAGAGAGTGGCTGCCCTTGAGACCATGGAAGTGTTCACGCACATACCTGTGAAAGTGTTCACGGACGGCTCTGCTGACTTTAGGAAAAAAACTGCTGGGTACGGTGCGCTTATTCAGTACCCAGTAGGTGGACCGCCCGATGAAAAACTCTCCGGGCCTTGTGGGACTACAGCGTCAAACTTCGACGCGGAGCTTATAGCTATGCACAAGGCCTTGGAGAGAGTCCGTGTCACTCTGGAAGGGACGGAGCATGCGGGGCTCGATATTGTTGTCTTCTCAGACTCAAGATCTGCTCTTGAGATCTTGGAGAAGAGACAGGGTACCACACGCTTGGTTGACGTCATTCACAACGAAATATGCAGACTTGATGAAATAGGGTGCAAGGTTGAAATGCAATGGATACCAGGGCATGTCAACATCAGTGGCAATGAGATAGCTGACACTCTGGCGAAAACCGGGGCAGCCCAGCCTCAGCCAGAAGTACCAATGACTTTCTTGGGAGTCAAAAACTGGCTGGCGGACCACTTCAGGCAGAAGTGGTACAGGCAATGGGCTGACAACACGACCGCCAGAGGCGTCTATTCGAACTTGCCTACTCCTAGCAAACAAGACCCATGGTGGGGGTTAGGTCGTAGAGTGCAGAGTTTAGTAACGCAGATGCGCACCGAGCACTGCCCCCTGCGCACATATTTCTGGAGGTTGGACAACAACAGAGATCCTACCTGCCGGCACTGCAGCCTGGCCCCAGAGACCTTAGAACATCTGTTGACGGAGTGTCCCGCACTAGATCTCCCGGGGGAAGCCAGGGCGGTTGGAGGATCCTTTGTGAGGGACATGTTGTATGGCTCAGCTCAACAGATGGAGTTGATAGCCAATTTACTAGCCGGGGTCATAAGAGAGTAATCTCAGACCTTCACCAGAATATGTGCGTTAGTTAGTTCTTGTTCACAGAATTAAACGTTTCATTGGGCCGCAAGTGACAGTTGTCCACCCCTGTTTTACATTAAAAAAAATAATTAATTTGCTCAATATTTGTGATTCTATTTTAAGATAAGATAAAAGAAGCTAAGATAAGATAAGATAAGTTAAGATGAGATAAGATAATTTTATTGATTTAAAAAAGGAATTTTTTTGTCGGTTTTTTTTTTTGATCGTACATATATTTTTCAGTTTTGAAAATCCTTGTTTGAGTTTTTCGTTGTTCCTGAAAAATAGTCTGTAGCTCGCTGTCACTTACATATATACAAAATAATAAAATGTCTTACTAGAAATTATTTGAATGAATAGAACAAAAATAAGGACATATAATTGACGTTAACGTCAGAATCTACAATTAAAGTTTCTTTTGGAAAAAAGTGGTGATGTACATGATGTTTTCGAATCAATAATTACTGAGAATTCATTAAAATAAAACGTATCGTTATGGAATTATTTCATTATACTTTCAATTTTTTTATTACTAATTTATTTCTTGAATTTAATATATATTAGTTGATTACAATGTTTGAACAAGTTAAAATTATCGAAAATGATTTATAACCACACAAAAAATACACATTTATTTTTTTTTTTAACTACACTTATTTATTTTTTGGTGGTTTTTTTTTTTTTTTTTTTTTTTAATTTTTTTTTTTTTTTTTTTTTTGTTTATTTTGAAGAAACGTGATTCGTTCATAGTTTTAAATAAAAATGATAAACTTGTTCACATATCTTGTCGTTCTTTTTTAGTTGTTTCTTTTTACTTTTAACTAGTGTATTTTAAGCATTTGGTGAAAGTCTTTTTATATCTGAATGGTCTTGTGTTAAGTAGCTGTCTTGTAGAAGTCTTGTATCTGTATTGTAGCTGTCTTGTATCTGTATTTTCTTGAATGTAACCCATTCATATTAAGTAAATTTATTTTACACGTATTCACTTTTTTCGTTATTTGTACTGATGAAGGCATTTGCCGAAACTTCTAAATTTGTTTTCTGTACAACCGTTGTTAAAGCTGAACAGATGTTGTTTTATTTACAAAAAAATTGTTAATGTCTATTTAATCTGGGCTTATGAAGCGTTTTTGATTGACTTTGTGTCTAATGTCCACGACCTAGAGAGGTAAAGCGTCACTGACTGAGAATGGAAGAGTGGGACATTACGCCGATTGACGGGGAGAAAAAAAAGTCCCCAAGAAAAAAAAAAGTCCCCAAGAAAAAAAAAAGTACCGGTAGCTGCAAAAAGGTCTTAAAACGTTCTTTTGTACCTAGTGTCAGCCGCCAACATAAAGGGTGCCAAAATCGTCTGGAGATAGGACCTGTATAGTGAATTAAACGATAGCATCCCATGTACTTCACGGTGACAAGGTGCGCCAAAATCGTCTGGAGATAGGACCTGTATAGTGAATTAAACGATAGCATCCGATGTACTTCACGGTGACAAGGTGTGCCAAAATCGTCTGGAGATAGGACCTGTATAGTGAATTAAACGATAGCATCCCATGTACTCCACAGTGACAAGGTGTGCCAAAATCGTGTTTTGACTGGTCCATCACAGGCGCCACTTTGTTTCTATATACCGAAGGGGTGGCCTTTTCAGGCTTCGCTTTTCCTCAACACAGTCTAGATTAGGAGAGAAAAGAATGCCTCTTGTTGAGAGAATAAAACTTTCAAGTTAAAGGGCTACCGTACAGTAACTTTTCTACTAAACCAATCTATAAAAAGTAAACCATAAGAACTCTTCTAAACATATTAATAAATATTTAAATCATTGCCTGAATTTTATGATGATTCGGGAGAAAGTATACGATAAAAATATAAACCAACGTTGTTTGATTTCTCTTCCGTCATCTTATGTCAAGGTTTTTCAAACTTTTTTATTGGAATGTAACTCCTTGCAGCGTCTAGATTGGTGATTGGTGATTGGTTGCAGAACCAAATGTTTAGACACGAGGCTTTTTTTTTCTTGTCACGTCTTCAATCACTCACAGTCTCCCACAATTGAGTTATGATCTGATCTATCGTATCTATAGCAGCAGAGACGTTGTGGATTCAAGTCAAATAGTGACTATACTCTATTCATTCACAATCACAATAATCATCACAAATAGTCGTCAATACTTGAACACCCAGAATGAAGCTTCTCCACTTGATAACGTCACAATCACCATCTATTCATTATCTTATAACATAAATATTAATCATAGGGACTTAATGATAACCCCCATATTCTCAATCGTCATTTCTCTTTTCCCAATGGACAGAAACATAATGTTCCCTATACTTAGTTATGCATGAAAAAAGAAATGATGCATGCGTGTAAAACTGTACCCAAAATTAAAAATGAACTCGTATGATGGCCAGAATAGCCGATATTTCTAGTTACTAAGTTCCTTTATTTTTATCTGTTAGCATCGGTTTGCAGTAGCGAACATTTCAGTGCGAGTCTTGTGCTTGGTGATTTCTGCAAAAGTATTTGAATTTGCTGCCGATTGTTTTAGCAACTAGTGCTTCACTGTGGGGGAAATAGAGCGTGACCATGATTTCTGGATTTATATGTCGCACCACTGAGACGAGCCCTTTGACATTTCCCGTTATAGCAGGGGCGCCATCTGTACGAACGCCAACGCAGTGGTTCCAGTTCAAGACACAGGACTACAAATAATTTTAATATGAAATGACAACGTAAAATATGTGGCATCAGTGGCGTAGCTAGGTCTAGTGCCGCCCAGGCAGGTCGAGATTTTTGCCATCCCTTCCGCGAAAACTCTTTGCAGTTGGACGAAAAGGCCGACCTCCATTTAAAGAAAGAAGAGCCGACCGGGGCGGATCATCCCTTCCACTGTGTGGGCATCTTCTAATTTACTCTTCTTGATAAGTCGGTCCATTGTCGCGCAAAAACCAACGTTTTGTGAAAATTAAAACAAACGCTAAATGCTCATTAATTTAGTTAATTAAGTCGATATAAACAACGACTAATTACTGCACAGTGTCGGTACTGAAAGACTTGGTCCCTGGGGATTTCTATCACTATTTTTATAGTTTTACTGGCCACGAGTGGAAACCCTGGATAGCGCCCACGGAACCTCGATGCCTTAGAAAGTTAGAATATTCCGCAGAACCAGGGACATCATTTGGGTAGGGCAGGGTGGTGCATTTGCCCCCACCCCTGAATATGCAGGTTTTATTTAAATTGATATGTACTGTGGTGCCTCTAGTAATAAACAACTTAACGAGCCGACGAAGTTTTGTCCTCACCCCCCCCTCCCCAAAAAAAAAACTTGACATGACGCCCCTGCGCAGAACCCCGGTTGAAAAACACTGTGTGGTCCTGTTCCTGTTTTTTTTTAATGGTGTTAAGTATCAAAACATTCTACCAAAATCGGTATGGCTATTGGAGGAAAAAAAACATCGGCTAAATGTAAAATTATTAAGGAAAGAGATAAAACAAAATCTTTAAGGTAATTTCAAATGTATAAAAATTACCTTATGTCGGAATATTCTTATTTTTCGGTAAATATTGACACCACGGTAACTTTTGTGAGCTGTTCAATAACAAATGCATAAACAAATGGGCTGTAACTAGTGGCATAGTTTTTTGTTTAAGTTTTAATTTAATTAGCATTAATTACCATTGTGAGTATTGTTCAGGTTTTTATAAATTTGTATAACTGTTGTGTCCTTGGAGTTTTGAATATTGTCTGAGTGTTGTAACCCGTGTCAAAGGGAAGGGGATTAATAATTTTATTTGAAGTCGAAATGGACAGAAAGTTGTTGAATGTTGTTGTCGTGATGGTCATATTAAAATCAAGCTGGTTAATTAATGTAGGCCTATCAATATTCTAGCCTTATCTTAAAAATTACTTGGCCTTAAATTATGTTTCTTGAATGTTTCAGATACTGGCATTATAGATAATAAATAGTAGTATTTACATTGAATTTACTGTGCCAACATAATATTAATATTAAATTAATATATTTAGTTAATTAGATTAGCCCAACTAGAGAGCTCAAGCTACTACCTGAACTTGTCACTCACAAAATAAAACAGTCAACTTAAAACTTCAAGAGTCAATGGATAGGCTCAATGGCTAGTCAGTCTTTCACAACCTCCATACCTACAGCCTACATAGTCAATAAAAAATAATCTGTTACAGGCAAATTGTGCAATCCAGATCTATAATTCTATAGGCTATATAATATATAAAATGCATAGGCATAGACATTGATTAAAATGACTGAGAATTGTAGTTAGTGGGGTATCTAGGAATAGTGCCACCCAGGGCAGAACAAAATCCCCCCCCCCCCCAAAAAAAAGGGTCTTCTGCAAACGATTTTTTAAAAAAGGTGAATATTTGGCCTAAAATGCCACCCCTCCTATACCGCTGATTGTAGTAAAATATGAAATACATTGGAGATATATATTGCTTCAGCATTCTATACAAATACAAGGCATTTTCTACGCTCTCCTGCAAGTTTACCTCCCTTATGATGTTTTATGAAACTTCATGTAGGTTTGATGTACTTAACCTAAACTTTATTCTGCATCCTGATACCAACATGATGAAAGGCCTGATTTTTAAAATTCTTACTAAGTGACAACTGAACTGTGTTGGATATTGTTTTTTTATTTATTTTTTTTATTTTTTTTTTTTT
>CAXITT010000581.1:363822-376547 GCA_964033795.1 Lymnaea stagnalis | reverse complement strand
ACTCGTATGATGGCCAGAATAGCCGATATTTCTAGTTACTAAGTTCCTTTATTTTTATCTGTTAGCATCGGTTTGCAGTAGCGAACATTTCAGTGCGAGTCTTGTGCTTGGTGATTTCTGCAAAAGTATTTGAATTTGCTGCCGATTGTTTTAGCAACTAGTGCTTCACTGTGGGGGAAATAGAGCGTGACCATGATTTCTGGATTTATATGTCGCACCACTGAGACGAGCCCTTTGACATTTCCCGTTATAGCAGGGGCGCCATCTGTACGAACGCCAACGCAGTGGTTCCAGTTCAAGACACAGGACTACAAATAATTTTAATATGAAATGACAACGTAAAATATGTGGCATCAGTGGCGTAGCTAGGTCTAGTGCCGCCCAGGCAGGTCGAGATTTTTGCCATCCCTTCCGCGAAAACTCTTTGCAGTTGGACGAAAAGGCCGACCTCCATTTAAAGAAAGAAGAGCCGACCGGGGCGGATCATCCCTTCCACTGTGTGGGCATCTTCTAATTTACTCTTCTTGATAAGTCGGTCCATTGTCGCGCAAAAACCAACGTTTTGTGAAAATTAAAACAAACGCTAAATGCTCATTAATTTAGTTAATTAAGTCGATATAAACAACGACTAATTACTGCACAGTGTCGGTACTGAAAGACTTGGTCCCTGGGGATTTCTATCACTATTTTTATAGTTTTACTGGCCACGAGTGGAAACCCTGGATAGCGCCCACGGAACCTCGATGCCTTAGAAAGTTAGAATATTCCGCAGAACCAGGGACATCATTTGGGTAGGGCAGGGTGGTGCATTTGCCCCCACCCCTGAATATGCAGGTTTTATTTAAATTGATATGTACTGTGGTGCCTCTAGTAATAAACAACTTAACGAGCCGACGAAGTTTTGTCCTCACCCCCCCCTCCCCAAAAAAAAAACTTGACATGACGCCCCTGCGCAGAACCCCGGTTGAAAAACACTGTGTGGTCCTGTTCCTGTTTTTTTTTAATGGTGTTAAGTATCAAAACATTCTACCAAAATCGGTATGGCTATTGGAGGAAAAAAAACATCGGCTAAATGTAAAATTATTAAGGAAAGAGATAAAACATGTGTGGTCCTGTTCCTGTTTTTTTTTAATGGTGTTAAGTATCAAAACATTCTACCAAAATCGGTATGGCTATTGGAGGAAAAAAAACATCGGCTAAATGTAAAATTATTAAGGAAAGAGATAAAACATTTACTGAATAAACCATATACCAAAACTCTAGTGACTACTCTTCCTTCATCGATGTCATGCGCGGATTTTTAACATCTTGATTTGCACCTTCTATACTGTCTGGACTTTATGCTATGGTGAAACTTGTCATGCATAATCTTACATTGTGGCTTATATTCTTTGAGGCTAGAAAGAATTTGATTGGAAAATTTCAACAAATTTTGTTACATGGTCTTGGTAGACAAGTATAAAATAAAATTCTAGTTTCTATCTGGATTACTTAGAAAATCATCAAATGAACTTGACAATGAGAATTAAAACAAGAGTAAATTATCTTTTTTACAATTCCTTTTTATTTTGCAAAGTCCTGACCAATGTTCCCTTTAAGCTGTGCGGCCGTGCAGCACTCTCACAGATGCTGCGCAGCAGTTTTGAGTACCACACAGCTAATTTCCACTTAAGTGTGTGTTTGTGTCTGTAGGCTGCAAAATTTTTCACACAAAAAAATTGATGCTGTAAAAATTTGCACACAACTTTATGATTTTGCACATGAACCAACAAACCTTTGAGGGAACATTGGTCCTGACTGTTTTTTTTTTGTTTTTTTAAAAACTAGAAAATTTCTGATAGCCATTTTGTACTTACAAATTTTTTTGCCCCTGCTTTTTAGTATTTGTTTTTTTTTTTAAAGTTTGATCCCTCTCTGTGTTATTATATACTTAGCGTTAGTCCAAGCAATGTATATAATGTATTTCATACTTTGACTACAATCATCAGGCATACTATAAATTTCACACTTAGATCTTGACAGACAGATTCTTAATTATTATGTATAATAATATGTAATGTAGGTCAATTAGTTGGTAACTATAAATTGTTTTATAATTTCTTAGTTTATATAAAAAAAGAATAAGTCTGGCAAAACATGTTATCTTTTAATGTTTCTACTTCTTAAATAAGGCTAGAATAACCTACTTGTATAAAAAGGTTTATATATAGTATTTTCTGTTAAAATTAAAAATAATTTCTGTGTGGGCCCTACAATTTAACTAACAGTTACAATCACAACATTACTTTCATTTTTTGTAATTATATGTAACTGCACTCTTTTTAAAAATCCCTTTAATGCATAGTTAATTTTTATTCTACAGAAGGAACACAAAACAATGATCACGTATATCAAATGAAATTAGGCCAAATGAAAAAGGATTGTTTACTTATTTTTTGAGAACTTTTGCCTGATGAGATTAGGAATTTCATGCAACAAAAATGAGCCTAAAAAATTTAGTCTATGGCAGCATGCTGGCATGCATGTTGTTCTTGTCCAGTACATTGGGAACCATTGTAATGGTGACACCGACATTGCCAATCATATTTCTTAGTCCTGTGCTCAGCCGTCGCATAATGGATTATCTTATCAAACTTTGGTTTCTTTTAGCTGTGGTAAGTTCTTTGAAATATTTTTCAGCTAAGTGCAAAGCATTTGTTCACTTAGAAATCAATTTATTTTATATTCATAATTCATCAATTTAAGATATCTCATTTCTATAGTGGTTTTTGAATAACTTTTACACCATATTTATTTTTCAAAAAGGCAATGTACGAGCTGCTCATGGGTGTGAAGATTAAGATTAAGGGTAATCCATCACATCGAGGAACCAGTTCTTTGATATTATCAAATCATCGTACAAGACTGGATTGGCTCTTTCTGATGTCCTATCTATGTCGCTTCAGTGCAATAAATGAGTATCGCATTTCCTTGAAGGCATCCTTGAAAAAGTTTCCTGGTGCAGGTAATAAATAGAAGATGCAAAATATAAATTAATGGGACTTGTATCTAAGTTCATTTACGTCTGCATAAAGTGTACACTTGTAACTTTTGTACTATTTTATTTCCCTTTTTAACAAATATTAAATTATGTTTTTTTGTGGGGGGTAGGTGTCCATTTTTAAACTAACCGAAAATTTTGTTTACAAGTGGCTCACAACTAAGCAAAGCAATTCTATAAAGAGCAAACTATTCCCCGGTCCCTTTTTTGTCCCAAATTATTAAAATAATTTAGCAGCACACTAATCCAATATTTATTTTTAATTTTATGTTTGTAAGGGTGGGCCATGCAGTGTGCGGGGTTCCTGTTCCTCAACAGGAAATGGGAAGAAGACAAGGATCATATTTCAAATGGTATCCATTATTTCTCACAAGTCAAGTCAAAGCCACAGGTAACATCAACATTTCTGTTTCTAAACCCCTTTTGTCAATCCAAGCTGCCAATTTTCTTAAAACTCATGGCACACTCCGGATGGTTTTTATTAATTGAAAATGATAAAAAACAGATCAGAGTTGCTATGATGGCTAATTATTAATATAATTTTTCAATAGCATTAAAAGCAATAAATAATACCTATAAATTTTGAGGAATAAAAACTCCCTCCTTCAGTTTATAGATTTATTTATATTCTTCAGTTCTTACTATTTCCTGAGGGGACAGACATGTGTGAGAGGGCCACCGCTAGAAGCCATGCCTTTGCAGAAAAGGAGGGTCTAGTTAAATATGAATATGTTCTTCATCCAAGAATAACTGGTTTTATCCACTTTGTAAAAGAAATGAAAAAAGGTCAGTTTTCATTATGGTAGAAAATTCTTAATATTTTTTTAGTTAGGGAGGTAACCAATAAAAAATAATTGCTTGTAGGTAACCTGCTTTAGGTCAATATTATTTATTTTATGATCTGATGGAAACAATAACTTTTTTTGAAAGTGATTGAAATGTAACATGATTATACGTCAGAGAATACTCAATGTTAAATTTTCCCAAGTTTCTGTTGCTCCTATGATACCAAATTTCCATGTTTGATCAAACTTTTATAAACATGTAGGTCAAATTCTGGACTCCATTCTTGATGTAACTGTTGCCTATCCGAAAAAAATTATCCAAAGTGAGCTGCAGACTCTGAAGGGTGAGTTTCCTGAAGAAATCCACTTCTATGTGCAAGATTACCCAATAGAAACCTTACCAGAATCGGACGTGGAGCTGGCAGAGTGGCTGAAAAAGCTTTGGAGCGAAAAAGAGGCCAGGCTGAAAAAATTTTACGAGGATAAAAAGTTCATCACAGATGATGCCAGTCTGACCATCAATGAAGATTCAAGCCAGTGTGTGGACTGGGAGTTGAAACAGAGGCTCTACGGGGTGGTTCTCTTTTGGGTTGTTTTCTTATTTGTTGTGTTTACCTGTTTAATACTTTACCCCATGTTTCAGGTGTTTTTCCTTATCTGCTGTTTCACGTATGTGGTGATCAGTATCCGTCACGGGGGAGTAGATAATGTCATATACACTGCAGTAAGAAATTATGAGCCTCTGGTGGCGCCCAAAGATAATTAATAAATAATTAACTTAGGATATCTATTGTGAAAAAAAACTATCAATTGCATATATTGTATAGATGTCCTTTAGACAATACAACAGTTATATAGGCTTGATGTTTTGCAAAATTTTAGTTTTTTCATTATAAGTAAAGGTGTTCAGTCCAAGAACTCTACTTCATGACAGGGAAACAAATTTTTTTTTTTTTAAATTGTTAAAATTATAATTCGGCATACAAAAAAAATATGTTGTACAGTACAGTGTAGTGGATAAAATTAAAATAGTGGATTTTTGGTATTTTAGTAAGTATTGTTCAAGTGACTTTCTGAAATAATTAACATTTGTCCTTTATATTTATTGAACTGCAAGGAATATCATGATTTTTTTAAAAACCCTCAAATTAGTATAATCAGATAATATTTACATCCTTCTCTTGGCCCACCTCAATGCATCATGCAATCTAAGACTTTGTAACAATATTTCAAAACTGAACATTTTGTAACATGCTATAAACACTTCTATAGTAGTTTGGATTAAATTAAGAGAATGATGATAGGAGCGGTCACTTTTTATTCTTCAAAAGATCACGACTACCATCACCAATCTGCCTTCTTTTTGAGGCAATAAAATTCCTTTTTTTTTTTTTTTAAAGAATTTTTATTAAAGAAGATTCATTCTTGTTGCTAATGCTAGTTACAAATTATTTTTAGTATAGTATTAGAAATTAATTCTTTCCCGATATGTATATGTTCCTTTCTCCTTTCTACCTGAGATCATTATAAGGGTAAAATTTAGTGTGGTAACTAAACCAATGAAAAAAAAGATTGGGTAAAATTTGTTATGTCTCATTAATTCTAGCGGTGTGGATATGTAATCATTTTCTATGTAGCCACAGTCTCTGCCTTATCAATGTTTGGAGAAATGGAGGGCGTCTGTATATCAACTTTTTGTCAAGGCTCCTTTATGTTCTTGTATGGTGTTGGTCTCGACTACAGTATTCATAACTGGCTGTGTACTTTTTCTTTTATTATTGTTGACTTTGTGTTGTTTTTTCTCTTAAAATCAGCATTCAATTTGATTCATAGCCTCAAGAATACCAAAAAGAAACAATCCAAAAAGGTTTTTCTGTCCCCTACCATTTTTTTTTTCCTTTAGCATTAATTTTATTTATATATTATTCTTAGAATAAAAGATTTATGTGTTTTTTTTAAAGACCAACTTGCCATTATTTAAATGTGAAGAGTGTACTGCTGTGCTTTGCTTTTGTTTAACTTATTTGCACTGGAGATCAGATTTGGGCCGATATCACTTTATGATTATCACATGTGCTGATTGACATAGTTATGTAGAAATGTGAGAGAGGAGTACTTCATAATGTCATATTTAATGGACATTTGTTTGTTAAGTTGCTTCTCTAGCTTCAAAGCTTAGAAAATCATGTATTAAACATATCAAGGCTAGAAGTAGAAATCATTTAAGCAAGCTTCTTGCAGTATAAAAAAAGTGGTACTACAGCTAAGAAGTTCAATTATTTTCATAAACATAATTTTTTTCATTAAAAAGATGATTCACCTACATGAACTCTTTCTGGAGAGCCATTATACTGCCTCCCTAGAACCCTCAACTCCATTACCCTGCTTTTATCTCTTTCTCAACTATTGATAGATTTGGGACAATGCAATATTATTTTCAAACTATTTTTTATTGATTAAACCATTATTGTTGATTAATAATTGAGATTCAATAAAAACTCTATGTCTTATTCATTTATTTTCGTTTCATCAATAATTGCTCAATAATTTTTTTTTTGGCAAATGCAGATTTTATTTAATAATTTGAAGGTTATTTTCACGGTAAATAAAATTGCTCTGAGTATTTTTTTTAAACTCCTGACCATCTTTTGCAGCATATTTTCGCTGTGTAGGCATTCTTTAAAAGCATTATGGCCGTTATATTTTCTGATTATAATTCTGATATAAATTTTGAGTGGCATAGCATTTTAAATATTTTTGTTTTAATAAGAAAATTTATATTACATTTAATATGACGAATGAAAATGTTCAATTTGACCTGTGTGATATCTTATTAAACTTAGTGTTTTGTTACACAGTTAAAATTGTTGGTTCTTCTGGGATATGCCACCATCGATTATTCTTAGTGTTTACTATCCAGTGGATAGTAGTTTCTGCTGCACCAAAAAAATTTCAAATTCACCCTTTTGTATTCGGTATGTTATTCTCTGATTAAATACTTGTTTTAGACCTGAATTATTTTGTATAACATAACGAAAGTGTCAAGAAGTGTCATTTTTAAAATCACTTTAAAACTATCAAAGTGGCCCAGGCAAATGACAACTTAAATCTCAAAATTTTTTTTTTTAAGAACTGTTGGTCTGAAACCCATTAACGAATGTTAAATAAAATGGATGTGTGGTTAGAATTACCGCTTCGTGGTAGCAAAAAAAATCCATTTGGCCTAAGCATTCCTATTTTCATGTTTTACAGTTCTTTCTATGACTGCACATTGTCCAATGCCATATTATAAAAAGTTTCTTTTATATTTTTTTTCATTATCTTCCTTGAAATGCCACAATAAAATAAAAAAATGTGAAAGTGTAGTCACTAGTCCGTGTGTTGTCTTGTCCGTGTGTTGTCTTGTCCGTGTGTTGTCTCGTCAATGTGTTGTCTTGCCGTGGTTCACTTATCATGTATTCACTTAGTGTGCGTTCATTTGTTCGATCACCCCATGTCTTAAGAACCTTAAAATGCCCAGTGATCATAAATGGATTTGAGTGAATGGTTCTTGGAAAAGGAAATTAAATACATATTTCTTAGACCAACTCTGGTGTTAATAATATATTATAATAATTATTTAAGCTGAGGTCAGATGTGAACATTCAACATAAACTCATGTGTTTATATTAACTTCAGTCTTATGATCAAAATATCTTATGTGTTTGGTTTTAATTTCAGATGTAATATGGGGCCACATGGTTTGATATCATCACTTTGCTACTATAATGTAATATATATATAAACATATGTACTATTATTATTAATTATCCCTAATATTCCATGTGCATGTTATACTATTTATAAAAAAAAAATTATATTACAAACTTATGAAATAAATTTCACCTGCAGTTAAAGACTTACAGTAATTTTAACAAAAACAGTTTTGTTTTCAATTCATTAGTTTTAAGTTAAACAAATATCAGTAAGTTGGAAACCACTTTATGGGGGTACTGCAAATATCCTAATTGTCTACAATCAGATTCTATTCCAATATTGAACCATGAAAAAAAGCCACCACAATTTTTCAACAAACCCCTACAGAGAAGGCTTCGTGTGAAGCAATAATCATTGTAATGGGCTACAACAACCCCCTAAACTTGGGACCACAAAATCATTTAACCTGATAATGTGTTTCTGTAACATTTGTACGTGCATCATATGTTTTGTGGTGTTCAACATTTAAACGCATAAATGTGAAGATCAGATAGGCAGGCACCTGTGTAATATTACATAATTCTTTCAGCGGTTTGTTTTGTATCAGGAACGGTTTGTTTTGTATCAGGAACGGTTTGTTTTGTATCAGGAACGGTTGGTTTTGTATCAGGAACGGTTGGTTTTGTATCAGGAACGGTTTGTTTTGTATCAGGAACGGTTTGTTTTGTATCAGGAACGGTTGGTTTTGTATCAGGAACGGTTTGTTTTGTATCAGGAACGGTTGGTTTTGTATCAGGAACGTGAATGTATTGTCAAATAAACAAAATGGTGGTAAAATGAAATGCTCTAGACAGACAATGATAGCCAGTTATATCTATTCATTGATCTCCGGAGGTAGCATTACCTTGATTTCCCATAGCTTTAAATTTAAAATGAACAACCCTTTTCCTTTTTCTTTTTTTTTTTTAAATGTAAAAAGTAAATTTGTTTGAGGGGATGCTAAACTAAAGAAAGTAGTGCCACGCTGGGGCTATGAATGAAAGAAATGCACAAAGAATTAAGATTGCATGTTTGTCAGTACCGGCAGTTGTTGTTCTAAGGTTAGTTGGCTCCAAAACAACATTTCATGATTTATTACTGTTCTGTCTGTGCTTAGAGGAGTGTTTATTTGCTAATGTGTGTGTGTGTGTGAGTTTTGATTCCAACTCATGTGCTTGGCAGGTGTGACTAGGGTAGTGGGTATAATTGATTTTGGCAGGAGCAACTAGGGTAGTGGGTACAATTGATTTTGTTCTTAACCTATTAAACCAGTTCAAAATAAATATTGAATTGTTGTTTTCATTATGACGTAGTGAGTATGAATGGGGTTCGATTATGGATTTTTTTTTTTTTCATTTTAAACATTTTTTTTTGTTTTTTTGTTAAAAAAAATAAATTTGAATGATTGGCTTTGCTTGAATGTTGCGAGGGTCGTCAAGGGGTCGTAATGACAGTTCTGACTTTTTGTCATCGTCTGCAAGGGAGCAACTAAACATCTCTGCGGGGAAATAAGACTGGTTGATTCAAAGTTAAACAAAGGCATACGGTGTCCTCTGTCGTGTCCAAGGGGTCAGCGGCAGGTTGAGGTCATCCCAAGTTCAGTTAAAGCTTGAGAGGCAAAGACTTCCCCCCACCCCCCATAAATGTTTTGTTCAGAATCGAAACACGACCTTTAGATGATTTCGTTTCAATAGCACAACTGACTCAAGTGCCGACTTTTTTTTTTTTTATTAGATATCGAGAGACACAAAGATCAATTAAGTCTTCAGAATGCTGGGCTGGAATGTGTATGTGGTGGGTGAGTGGTGGGGCGGATTGCCACAAGTTGGCGCTATAAACCAAACACCAGTAAAATTTGGCTAACTGCGCTGGATTACTAATATCTCCACGTATTTTTCTCTCGTTCAACACAAAGTTTGAGAAACACACACACACACACAAATTTAAAAAAAATGCCACCCCCGTGGTTGTAAAATAATAGTCTGAAACTAGGTGGAGTGCAATGACAGATGCAGTAAACCCTGTCAACAAGAACGTTGAAAACATTATGCAGGTCGCTCCGGACATGCTAGGCAATACAAACGAGATGAGTGAAACGAGAAGTGGGGCAAAGCAGTTGTAAAATCGTATGTTGGGTTTTGATTGTCTTACATTGCTGGGATTTTTTTTACAAGATACTCATTTGCAATGACCTTGTTCAAAAGAAGCTACAGGGTCCTAGCATGGATTTTCTCGAGGCTACTCTGGATCTGAACGCTCTTCGAGATAATTTTGATGAGAAACGAGAAGTGTGGGCCAGCGAATCACTAGAAAAAATGACTTATTCTCTGTGAAGAATGGAATGTTGAGGTTAACTGAGAAATGGCTGGTGAGAACTCACTAGATGCTGGGTTAACTGAGAAATGTCTGGTAAGAACTCACTAGATGCTGGGTTAACTGAGAAATGGCTGGTGAGCACTCACTAGATGCTGGGTTAACTGAGAAATGGCTGGTGAGAACTCACTAGATGCTGGGTTAACTGAGAAATGGCTGGTGAGAACTCACTAGATGCTGGGTTAACTGAGAAATGGCTGGTAAGAACTCACTAGATGCTGTGTTGACTGAGAAATGGCTGGTGAGCACTCACTAGATGCTGGGTTAACTGAGAAAGAGGAAATCGTTAGTGCCATGAAAGGGACACTCGGCTGTCTTCAAAGAGAAATTTTTGAAACATTTATTTGTTTTCAAAGTTCGGGTTCCTCCACGACGGTAAGGGGCTGTGTTATGGTGAGGGCAGTGAACTAAAGCAGAGGTGTGAACGTTTTTCTGAATTTTTAAGCTCTGATAGCGATGGACTTCAGCTGTATGAAGAGATTTTTGGATTGCAGCATTCATCTGTCAAGTCGTACTTACATAAAGATAGCACGACCTGTAAAACTTCTCAAGTTCATTTTTCAGCATTGGAGATGGAGAGTCTTTCCAAATCTTCGAATTTCTATTCAGAAAATGCTTACAATTGCAGTTTGCATTGCCAGCTGCGATAGATCTTCCAGTTCCAGTAAAAATGAAACTTATTAAGGGCATCTATGGACAAGACAGATTTTTATCTTGTTCTACTCAGCGTAGAAACAGAAGAAACTGAGAAATCTGACTCTGAGCTCATCATCATCATTGACCAGTTCACACCAGTAAAAGCAAAAAAAAAAAAAAAAAGTGTATTTGTAGTTTTAATCTTTTATCTTGTTCTACTCAGCGTAAAAACAGAAGAAACTGAGAAATCTGACTCTGAGCTCATCATCATCATTGACCAGTTCACACCAGTAAAAGCAAAAAAAAAAAAAAAAAGTGTATTTGTAGTTTTAATCTTGTATCAATAAAGTGTCATGATTTGCGAAAGAAAGATTTTTTAACTTTCTAACTAAATTTGCTCTGAAAAGAAATTAAAATAATAATTCATAACTTAAACGAGCTTATGAAATTAAATATAGGCCTATATAGTAAATAAGCAAACCATTTGTTTATTTGTTGTTGTTTGTTGTTGTTTTTTTCGTGTTTTTTTTTTTTTAAATTCTTTGGGTTTTTTTCTTAATGTACTCCGAAGTATTAACCTTTTTTAAAACTTATGAAAATCAATTTTGAGTTTATGTTTTTTTTATTAATCGTGTGCTGTGCTGGATCCAGAAAATGATCGATTCCTTGGCAATAAAAACTCTGGAATTTGCAAATAGTCTACTGATGTGATTATTAATTAAATTGTTTTTCTCAACACTCTCGGAGTTTAGCCTACCCTACGCAAATAACACAATTTTACAGTAGGCCTAAACACTCAGCATTTTTATTTCTCTATCCTTTGAATTTTACATTGAAAAGGCATCAAACAGACTTCCTAATTATGCACTACAAAGTAATGAAAAGTAACCCCAAAATTTAACAACGGTTACTTCGAAATAAAATTTTAAAAATCTAATGTGCGCCAAATACCCAAAGTACGCCCAGGCCCAAGGGTGGTGGGTCCAAAGAAGACAAACTATTAAATAAAATACTAATAGTATGCCTAATCATTATGGGAGGGGGGAAATATGCCTAGTGTTGAGCTGCGCACCGCCTGTAATTTGGAAGTTGGACAAAACAAAAGGCTAACATCTTTTGACGGAAGTTCGGATCATTTGAACTTGAGCGTGAAAATCCTGCTTAAGCTCGACTTGCTTTTTTATCGCTAAAGGTTGGAGAGTGGGCACGTCTCGTCGTGTTTGCTCATCACTCGGTGACGGGACTTAGCGGAATAGTTGACATGGCGACCCATAGCGACGATGTTTTAGGAAGTCTTGTTAGCATGTTACAATCTATTAGTTAAAATGTAAGGCTTATGTTGCGAAAACTAGTCTTATTATTACTTTGGCTAACTTTTTTTCATTTAGTCTGCCATGTGAAAAGGCCATCGTCTCTGACCTCTGTTCTGAGTGAATCGTGTTATCCCTGGACTAGGGGCTAGTAAACAGGTGAATTCATTTAATAGAAAAACGATGTAATCAAATATGCAGTTTGCACTACGTATCAAATATCAAAGCACAACCCACACCCACTCAGTGGAGCAGCTAGAATTGGTGACGTCCGGTCCCTGATTTTGCCGCCTTCTCAATCACGACTATCAATAAATATGGTACAGAAGTACATCAAAATTTGAAACTGTGTTGTGTATGAAGTGGGCCTAAAATGTCCCTTGAAAATGTACAGCCCCCCCCCCCCTCCCCCCTCCGTCTTCTCTTCCAACGCATGTGAACCGATTTCAATTTTTATTGCGTACCGGGTAATAGGCCGACATCACCGAATTCATTTTTTTTTTTCAACAGTACCTTTAACAACGGGTGTACTGAGAGACATCACTGGGGTTGGTTTCAGCTCCCGGTACTGGGGTTGGGGTTCTGTACTGAGAGACATCACTGGGGTTGGTTTCAGCTCCCGGTACTGGGGTTGGGGTTCTGTACTAAGAGACATCACTGGGGTTGGTTTCAGCTGCCGGTACTGGGGTTGGGGTTCTGTACTGCGAGACATCACTGGGGTTGGTGTCAGCTCCCGGTACTGGGGTTGGGGTTCTGTACTGAGAGACATCACTGGGGTTGGTTTCAGCTCCCGGTACTGGGGTTGGGGTTCTGTACTGAGAGACATCACTGGGGTTGGTTTCAGCT
>CAXITT010000581.1:315394-363814 GCA_964033795.1 Lymnaea stagnalis | reverse complement strand
CCCCCTCGACCTGACCCCCCCCCCCCTCCAGCTCCGCACTGAGTAATTCTTACCCAGATACAGAACCACTTCTGCTGTAGTTTGTAAATTTAGTGGGTAAGAAGAAAACTTAGAATTTGAGGAAACGACGTTTGAAAAATGCAGCAGAGTTACTATGTACTGAAAAACTTGACAGGTAAAAACTTTTACTTTCTTGTCATCAATTTAAAGATGCAAACATGCCAATCGCTTCATCAAAATCAACATTCTTCATCTAGTCAGTTTCAAATGATAAAATCGCAAAACCAGAAAGTCTGGACTTTTCCATAATAGATCGCAAGTGATAATTATTATTATTTTTTTAAAGCAACTCACAAGAAGCCACAAACACAAAGATCGTGAGAAATAATAATTATAAGCTAAATGAGAGGATTGAAAGATATTCTAGGTAGTCTCATTCTTTAGCTATGTACCGGTGTTACAAAAATTATAATATGGATCAATCCTTGGCTGCGCCAGGAATCATAATTTCTGCTTTCATGAATCTTTTCAACTTTGGTACCGGGTATTTCAATTAAATTTTAACTTTCAGATAACCAATCATAGAAGGTGGTCAGTTTTTGAATGGACACAAGTCGCCTTTCTTCCGTCACCAATAGTAGATTCTTAGGATTGAACAGCTTCAAACATATCTGCTACTTCCTTGATGGCTCATCATCTGATCTGGAGCTCAGAATGAAAACGATCAATCAAATCATCGCCATCTTGTCGTCTGGTTGCAAAGTGAGTCCGGCGTCTCTTTGATTGCTTTCCTGGCAATTTTTTTGCACCTCCTCCAGACTTCCTCATTTAAATTCTCCGAGTCAGCTTGCTCTGGTGGCATCCTTCTCTGGTGGCACCCAGCTCTGCTGGCATCCCGTAAGCCTACTTGTTTTTACCTGGGTACTTTTATGAAGCCGACTCGAGCGAACTCAGTCAAATTTGAATTTTTCACTTGATGTCACACCCCACTTCCCCCTTTGTGAGAGTGACACTCGGTGCAATCCACTAATGACACCACTGGGTGTACTAAACATTATATCCCAACTACCTTTTTTAAAATGTTACCTAGGAGATTCTTGCTTCAGTTTTGCACTTGTCACGTATTCACTTGTTTGACATCTCAGGACAATTTCATTTCAAGATTTTAAAAAAATACATCTTAACGAGAAAAAAAAGTTAAAAATTTGGTGAAAACTCGGATTAGAAATTCAGTTGACTCCTGCGGGGTTTAAAAGTTAGTTGGCTCCTGCATTAATTTTTGCAGCAGATTGTAGAAGAATGTTACTTAAGTATTTAATAGAATAAGCAATCCATAGTATGGCATCGCAGTAAGTTAATGGCCCCAGTCTCTCGCACATTAATGTCCAATGGATGATGGTTGGGGGAGGGGGGCCTCAAAGCCACGGGGCCCAATGAGGGAGCTGATCTGCTCGAGTTGTAACTACTTTGCTTATTTCCCAATTCAACTTTCCCTACACTAGTCTCCCGTCGTATAATCCTATTATCACTTGCCGCCTACTACTCTCCCAACCCCCTGAAAAAAAAAAAAAAAACATTTTTCAACTACAATTTTGCATCTTTCCCCCAAGAAGAAGCAAGTGTTCATCTGAACAAACATGTTTAAGGGAGGGGGGCTCTCAGTGGTGGAAAGAAAGACGGGGAAAGTATTTTTTAAGTCATCTTTCCCCCAAGAAGAAGCAAGTGTTCATCTGAACAAACATGTTTAAGGGAGGGGGGCTCTCAGTGGTGGAAAGAAAGACGGGGAAAGTATTTTTTAAGGGGGGGGGTGGGTTGGGGAAACGCTTACTACACTGTACGAGGTGTACAAATAGAGATTGGCCAGTCTTAGCCAGCCAGTCGAGTCACAACGAGGACGATGTTTACTGAAAACGTACAGTGAAACAAACCGTACAGCACGTGGACTGATACGTACAGTGAAACAAACCCTACAGCACGTGGACTGATACGTACAGTGAAACAAACCCTACAGCAGGTGGACCGATACTGGATACCACAGTCGTTTTGTGTCAAATCGGTGAAGATTCTTCTTTTTTTTTTTTTTAAAGTTTTGTTATTTCGGCATGATGTGTGGATACTTGGATTGTTTCCTCTGCTTTCCTGTGCCAAGTTTTCGTTTTCTTATAACAAGCAACTTACAAGTGGTGCTTCTAAAATACCTGACTGAGAGAAATGAAATATTGCGGATGGATGCAGAATGAGATATTTAAGATTTTAGTCAGTATTATAATCTGAAAGGTTGCATCGCAGGTGCGAAAGAGATCACACACAAAAATTAAGTTCTTTTTGATGCTCATAAAACGTACAAGATTCCCTTTGTTAACGTTACGGTACAGTCGAACCACATCATCAGTGGGACACTTTCTTCTTGCGTTTGAAGGTAGTCTGAGACATTTAAATAACTCCCTAGCAGCCATACGAGTGTCAAAATTTTCACATATTCCCGCCATTTAATACAACTTCTTTGTTAATAGAAACTTAATTTTCTTAATTAGGGGAATCCCCACTTTTAAGCAGACGTAGAGAAAATGTTTTGAGGGTAGCATATCATAAAGAACATTCGCTATAACTATAAGTAACACAAAGAGGACAACTCCAGTATCTCTTGTATATATTACTGATTATTACGCTTCTGGTGTGACTCGTTTTATCTATATTTTGCTTGTGGTGTGACTGCTTCCATTTCTGGATAGCGCGCAAAATACAATTCCCGATAACTACCCTAAATGATTTTTTTTTAATAATAGCCTATGTGTTGAGCGCGTAATGTTTTATTTTATTTTCGAAAAATGAAATCGTCTCAGTTAAATGTGGTGCAATAAATATTCGGTTTAAAAGTGGTTGAGACATTAGAATATTGAATAGAGTTTATGGGCGTGAAATAGAAAGAGTTTAGTGACGTATCATGGTGGGAAGGGGTGTAGCAAAAATTAGGAATTCTTAAATGTGTGTTACTTGAGTTCATGTTTTGTCAAGTAACTTTAGTAGATGGAAAGTTCACGCATTGCTGTCGCCCATGTTTGGCGAGCTGTAACTAGTATTTTATTTAACAAAGCATAAAATTAAAATTGGGTCCATGTTTTTCATGTCATTCTCTAATGCTTACTATAAGCACTTTTTCAACTTTATTTTACATTTGTGGCGAATTGTTATAATTTAACGTACATTTTCGATGCAATGCTTTTCAAGCGTGATAATGGCCGTTAACATAATAATATAGCATCACATCGTCTCAGCCAAAACTGCATATGGAGAGTAGGATTTACGCATAACTAATGAAAACAGACAGCAAACAGCCTCTGGGAACAGCGAGCTGCTTGTATAGAGATTTATAGATTTATACAATTTTTTCGCCAGAGGCAGTGGTGGACTAAAAAATTATAGAGCTCGTTTCATTGTGTTAATATTATATATATTTATATATATATATATATATATATATATATATATATGGAACCGGTGTAATGTATCAGCTTCACTCTCCGAGCAGATGATCTGGACGCAGGAGTATTCTATCCCTCATTGGATGAGTTTGCATTTGCGTGAATGGGATCAATTCTATTTGAGGATTTCCGTTTCTCTGTTATAGTTATATGCACTAAAACAACATTGTCATACCCCTCTAAGAAATTTCCAAAAGTTTTAGGAGCTCCACACAATTTGTATCCAAACAGTTTTGGCCACTAACATTTTCACACTACCATCTTTATCCATTTAAGGTCATCGTAACTCTTCAAAGCGAGCATGGTGAGCAAATCTCCCTCTTCCTTGGTGGTGACGGTCATCATTGCGTTGCTGGCCCTCGGTGTGGGGCTTGTCGTCGGGTACCTTCTACGCCCCTTCCCCGAGACTGCCAAAGAACACAAGGTGTTAGAAGGCTGGGTCGGTGACGTGGATGGCGCGAGCGATGACAAAATGGCCGCACTTGAAATGCTGAGGGATTGTGGGCAATTGGCGCGGGAGGATCCGGTGATTAGCAAGTAAGTTGAGTGAGTTTGGTGAGTTTGGTGAGTTTGGTGAGTTTGGTGAGTTTGGCGAGTTTGGCGAGTTTGGCGAGTTTGGTGAGTTTGGTGAGTTTGGCGAGTTTGGTGAGTTTAGTGAATGGTAGCAATTTCAATATTCGTTGAGTTCAACTTTCAATGTTATTATATTGAATAATTGTAAGGTATAGTTAATGTTGTGTTGTTTTTTCCTATTTAGTATAATATGAGATAGGTTCGGCGAAATGTTTGTTCCTTTTTTTTTTATATACCGTATTTTGTTTTCTTGATATTTAGTGTGGTCAATAGTTTTTCATTCCCCTTTAAATTTAAATGGCATTTTTTGGTGTGGGGGGGGGGGGGTGGTGTAATGTAAAAATTGAAAAAATAAATAGATTCGTAGCCATTTTTTTTATAAGTGCAATTTTCATTATATTTTCCTGAAAATATATATTTAATACTGAACTAAAACCATTTCGACATTGTTTGTTGCTTAGCAAATGTTCTCCAATCTCACCTATTTAAATTTCACCGTGTTATTTTTTTTTGTAAATTGTTCAATTCGTTCTCTCGGTCCAGGCACTTAATAGAGACTGATGTTGAAGCATGCCGGGCACTGACCTGTGACCTCCCATATCCTCGAACATACGTCGTGTACAAACTCAATGGAGAAGCCATTGACTTGGATGGAAGACTGGATGAGAAGGCGTGGAAAAGCGTGGGATGGACTGACTCATTTGTAGGTTAGTTCAATGCCTTGAAATAGTCTCCCTATGGCTGGAGCACAAGATCGGAGTTATGAAAATGCCTCTACACTTTTTTTAACCACTCATTAAAGTAATATTGGTTCAGGAAAAAGGGGTGACAACCAATAGATTATAATTTACTGCAGATCAATTGTTTATTATTTGAAATACCGTATTTACTCGCTTATATGGCGCACTTTATTAACCAAAAAATTCGATACAAAACAGGGTTACGACCAATTCACGCGACATCAATTTCATTTACTATTTTTCTGTCTGGGGTATTCATTTATTATACAAAAAATCGTAGAATCATTTTGTCACTTGCTCCCACTTACGCCCAAGCAAAGAGATTTCCGATTTTTTGAATGTTTATTGAGGATCGTGTTTCAGTTTTCAAGTAGTTATGGAAAAAAAATGTTCATGATTGTTCAAAAAATATTCGTTATATTTACGTTAAAATGTGTCATGTAACGCCCCAAAATAAGGGTGCAACATCTGCTGGTCAACCGCTTTGACAAACCAAAACTAAAGGTGCGACATATTCCCTAGAGCTACCTATACGTGAGTATATACGGTACATATTCCCTGGAGCTACCCATACGCGAGTATATACGGTACATATTCCCTGAAGCTTCCTATACGCGAGTATATTATTATGCGACACATATTTCATGGAGCTACCTATACGCGAGTATATATTATTATACGTTACATATTTCATGGAGCTACCTATACCCGAGTATATATTATTATACGTTACATATTTCATGGAGCTACCTATACGCGAGTATATATTATTATACGTTACATATTTCATGGAGCTATCTATACCCGAGTATATACGGTAACAACAAATAAAAATGGCGCCTTTGTTTTGTTGTGTTGCCTCGTGCAGACATTCAGGGTAGAGGGTTCCCCGCCCCGCGCCTGGAGACCAAAGTGAAGATGCGCTACGATGACAACTTTTTATTCATTGGCGTGTACCTGGAGGAGCCGGATGTATGGGCCAATGTCACACTGCACGATGGAACAGGTATGTTTTATGTCACATTGCATGATGGAACAGGTATGTTTTATGTCACATTTCATGATGGAACAGGTATGTTTTATGTCACATTGCATGATGGAACAGGTATGTTTTATGTCACATTGCATGATGGAACGGGTATGTTCTATGTCACATTGCATGATGGAACGGGTATGTTTTATGTCACATTGCATGATGGAACAGGTATGTTTTATGTCACATTGCATGATGGAACAGGTATGTTTTATGTCACATTGCATGATGGAACAGGTATGTTTTATGTCACATTGCATGATGGAACAGGTATGTTTTATGTCACATTGCATGATGGAACGGGTATGTTTTATGTCACATCATTTCTGCTAGCTTTAGTGGGGGTTCCCACGATCAGTTTCAAATGATTCCTGCAGCATTCTGAACAACTGTCCCACACATTCTGAACAACACTGTCCCACACATTCTGAACAACACTGTCCCACACATTCTGAACAACACTGTCCCACACATTCTGAACAACACTGTCCCACACATTCTGAACAACACTGTCCCACATGTGACGTATTCAACAGGATTTTTACTATGTACTGCACGTTCTTGCTTTGATTTATCTAATTTTTCGTCCCACTGCAAGAGGAACAAGCAAATTTCTTCAGCTTCCTCCTCATGGTGTGAGTCGATTCACTGGACTCATTGTGTGGAATTTTTTTTAAAAGTATGATAACGGGACATGGGTTAGAGAATTCTATTAGCTTTACGATGACCCAGTGTTCGTGGCGGCAGTTTTAATCTAAAAGAAAAAGATTTCTCTGGACGGGACACCTGTGGTCCCAGATTACAGAGAATTGATGGTGATACATTGATATAAACCAAGTTGAATATGGGTCTTAGGCAGAAAAAGTCTGGTTTGGATAGATGATTTGGATACGTCTCTACATCAGCTCTAGTACCATGCATGGAGATAAAAGGCAATGGATTTGTCCTAGTGGAAAAGATTAGGTGGTGGCAGCCCGAACATGCTCTGTGCTGTATCATTTGTTACATTTATCTCCTATAATATTCATTTAAATGCCTAAAAAAAGGTGTAAAACCTACATTTGATCAAGGCGTTTTGAATTAAATTAATACTTAGGTCTTATCTTTTCCCGTTCAAACAACTTCTATAGGCCTACCTATTTTTTCAACGATTGTCCTGAAATGGATTGTTTCATTCTTCCCATTAATGCATGCCACCAGTAATGTATGCCACCAGCAATGTATGCCACCAGCAATGTATGCCACCAGTAATGTATGCCACCAGCAATGTATGCCACCAGCAATGTATGCCACAAGCAATGTATGGCACCAGTAATGTATGCCACCAGCAATGTATGCCACCAGTAATGAATGCCACCAGTAATGTATGCCACCAGCAATGTATGCCACCAGCAATGTATGCCACCAGCAATGTATGCCACCAGCAATGTATGCCACCAGCAATGTATGCCACCAGCAATGTATGCCACCAGCAATGTATGCCACCAGCAATGTATGCCACCAGTAATGTATGCCACCAGTAATCCAGAAATGTATGCCACCAGTAATGTATGCCATTAGTAATGTATGTCACCAGTAATGTATGCCACGTATATTAAAATATGATGATCCTATATAAATGCTATTGTAAATTAGAAATATTCCCAACCAAAAATTGCAAATGTACCATATTGTAATTGTGTATTATTTTGTCCCTTCTCCCTTTCAGTGTATCAAGATAATTCCTTTCAGGTAAGCACAATTCCTGTTTGTTTACTGGTTTATATGACCGTGAAATGGGTGACTTTGCCAAGGAATACCACAGAAAGCAGACTGAGGACACACGTTGTGTCGCTCATTATCTCCAATCACCATTAGGGCGCAGCTAAATAATCTCAGAACAGTATATGTGTTCTACTAGGGCGTGTTTTACGGCTACGTTTGTGATATTATCTGAACCTCAGCACATTCCCCATAGTCGTCCAGTACATGCAACAAGCACCTTCCCATAGTTGTCTTGTACAGGCAACAAGAAATTCCCATAGTCGTTTTGTGTAGGCAACAAGCACATTCCCATTGTCGTCTTGTACAGGCACCAAGCACCTTCCCATAGTTGTCTTGTACAGGCAACAAGAAATTCCCATAGACGTTTTGTGTAGGCAACAAGCACATTCCCATTGTCGTCTCGTACAGGCAACAAGCACATTCCCATAGTCGTCCATTACAGGCAACAAGCACATTCCCACAGTCGTCTAATACTTACAACAAACACATTCCCATAGTCATCTACTGCTGGCAACAAAAACATTCCCAGAGTTGTCTAGTACTTACAACAGACATATTCCCATTGTCATCCAGTACTTACAACAAACACATTCCCATAGGCGTCTATTACTTACAACAAACACATTCCCATAGGCGTCTATTACTTACAACAAACACATTCCCATAGGCGTCTATTACTTACAACAAACACATTCCCATAATCGTCTAGTACCTAAAACAAAGACATTCCAATTTCCAGTTTAGCAAAACTGTGCACTTGAACTGTTCACCATCTTTCATTTTTTAGATATCACTTTTTCAAGCAATCGACTCATGTCTAGCCTACTTTGTACCACTTGATTAAAAAGTCACAGTCGTCAGAAATAACCCCAAGAATATTGATTATACAGTAATGCAAATTTAAAAATCTCCAAGAAAAAACGTAAATTTGTAAAGCATTTAACAGTAATCAAATTGAAAACCAAAAAAGTTATGAAAATGCCCCGGTGATCGATGTACTCATTAATTCATTATTACAACAACAAAGAATAATCACAATAGGAAGGAATGCAATGAGAAGGTTACGCAACCAAAAGAAAGACAAAACTATTACTTATTAGGCTCCAAAACTACAAGTGTCTTGAGTCTGTTTATATGCTCTGAACAAAATTGACAACCGGCGACAAAATCCTCAGCAGACGATCATGCTCGTCCTCTCAATGTGCGCAATAATCTGTCATGGCGGGAAGTGTGTGACGACGTGGATCACGTGGCGATATAGTTACATATGACACAGATGTGTTCGAGGATATTTCGTTCAGGACGAGGCTGAAGGCTTTTTTTTTTTTTTATCATCTGGGCGCGTTCTTGGAGTTAGTTTCTTGAACAATACAAATATTTTTTAGACCTCTCCATCATTGTTTTTAAATCGTATATTTATTTATTTACTCCAATTTAAACCACAATCAGGTGTAAACCACTATAGCTGCCACCACCAGTGCAGGATTACTGGGACACAAAAATGTAGGCTACCCATGGCGCGAATCGATGGAACTCTCGTCACCTGGTTGAAAGCCATGAATCAAACTTACATAAGAAAACAATTAATTAGCAACTAATTTGGTCGAAAGTCCAGCACATTACAACGCACTACTACTTTCAGCTGAACAAAGATGTCAGACGTTAGACCTTGTATTATATAGCCTTTAAACCGGCTAAGCTGGTCGTGGTTGTTCAAAGGACAATGTTTACATACCAGATCAGTGAGGGATTCCTGGTGGAAAACCACGAGAGCGCAATGTTGCTCTCAACAAAGAGCACTAAGTTGTTAGCTGCAGGGTTGCAGATTCCTGAAATTGTTAGATCTAGTTAAAATATTTATTTTTTTTTAAAATAACAGTCACACTTTGTGGTTTTGGTTATTTGTAGTGCTGTGAGAAAAATGACCAAATGATCGGGACCAGTGGAACTGCAGCACCCCCTATTTTCACTCAAAATTTATTTATAGCATAAACTGTAACGATTTTTCTTTCCTTCAATACTTTTACAGAGTATTTAATATTATGATCAATAATTTACAACGTCAGTGGTCATCTTCATTCATCTCATTGGGGGGGGGGGCAATTTAAAAATGATGGGTGGAATAGTGTACTCTGAAGGAGCTCGCACACAGTAGTGAGGAGCACTGTCGCTCACGCAGTTCCAATCTTCCTGTCTGCGTGGGAGGCTTGTATTTACGTTTTGCATCAGCGTGTGGCCTCTGGGGTGTATCAGAGCCGTTCTTAGGCATAGGAAAACTAGGCGACCGCCTAGGCCTCAAGGGGACCCCACCTGGCACTTTTTTTTTAGCTTAAAACTCGCAAGTCCATATATAATATATCAGAAGCACACATTTTCTCTAGCGGCGTAATTATCAACATGGAAACAATGAAGAAACAGTGACGGAGGCAGAATGGAGGTGCCGCAGTGGTGGGTGGTGTTTTCTCCTCAACTCCGGGGGAGCTCCTCCCCTGACCACCCCCTTCCGAGGCCCCTACCTACGTTCCATGCCTAGGGCCCCCAAAATCCTAAGACCGGCTCTGGTTAATATATCATACTTAGACTATGGGATTGAATGTTATAAACTGTAGATGATAATCGTAATATTTATATGTAAGCTAAAAAATTAACTCCTTATTCGGGCATTTATGATTATATTTACGTTTTCTTTCTCTGTGCGTATGTATTTAAATTTTCTCAGTAGCCTACTAGTACCCGGTATTAAAATAGTGCCTAAACATTTTCTGAAGCAGCATTTCTTTAGACTATCCTCTCTCATCACTTACCACATCACTTTTTGTTTTAAAATTTCATAGTTTGTTTGTTTTTTTAATATTTTAATTTAACTTTCTTTAAATCTGTTTATGTAAATGTGTACGTAACCACAATTCTGAGAAGATATAGCAAGCTTAAGAAATAACACTGCATTATCCGTGATGGAAATGGGATTGTAGAAGGTTTGCAAAACAAAAACAAAACAACAACCGGAAATGTAATACTGCAATACATAGGCAAATATTGAGTAGGAGAAGCTTGTAATTGTAATTGTTGGTGATCAATCCTTAATAATCTGTAAAATTATTCTTAAAATAAAATAATTAGCGTTTGATTGGAACAAAACTCTTCTTGCGTACGGGTAATTTTTAGAATGACGAATCTGTCGTTTGGACCTATTGAGAAATGTATTTCACGCTCTTTTTCTGAAAAATTAAATTTGATGATTTTCTTTTGTGAATAAATCTACCTATTTAATAAATATACCGTATATAAAACACATTGGATTCGTAAAACAAAACAGCTAAGAATTATTTAAGGCGAACTACTTGTAAAAATAAAAATTTGCATTATCGAGCTTGTAAAAAAGAAGAAAAAACAACAACAACAGAAATAAGCCGTCAGAGCCACATTTGTCTTTGTTAAGTAAAAAAAAAATTCAAAATAATTTAAAACAGTTCTCTCTTATACATGAATACCGTAAATATATATATATATTTTTAAATTTTAAAGTCATTTTTAAAAATTGTGTCGTTTTTAGATTCTGATGGACACAAGACAGAGCAATGTGAAGTAAGTTTGAATTAATAAACACAAGATAATTAGTTCATATTTTAGAGGCGATGAAAGTGTAGGCGTAGCATTCTGCAGTTACTGTGTTCAGAGTTTCTATCACATTTCAGGTTCAAGTGCCGCGCCCCCCCCCCCCCCCCCAGGGCCGGCGATAGATATTTTTAGGTTGGGGGGAAATAGGCCATTGTCGCCCTCGGGAAAATTATGGGAAAAGTTCAGAAATGTGTTGTTTTTTATTTTAACAAATTTTGCCGCCTCCGGTGGTTTGGGGGCCTGTGTGATGATCCGCCCCCCCCCCTCACCCGAGAACAATAAGTTCAACGATAATGTAAAACTAAAGGCCTATTTTTTGTTTAATCATAATTTTTATTTCACAGCATCCTAAACGGCTTAGTGAATAGTAGGCATAGAGTCACCCATTAGAATTAGTGAAATACCTCAATCAAATATTGAAACGGTCGATAGATTTGATGATCTGAATATTTAAGACACGGTAGAACCTCCTCCTCCCCCTTCATACGCCCCCAGTTCATTGATTTGTAATTAATATTCTTAAAATAATTATGGTATGTAAAAAAAAAAAAAAAATGTCCCGCTTTAAAGTGACATAAATAATCTATAGAACCAATCTAAGAAATATTATTTAAACGGTCGATAGTTTTGATGATCTGAATATTTAAGACACGGTAGAACCTCCCCCTCCCCCTTCATACGCCCCCAGTTCATTGATTTGTAATTAATATTCTTAAAAAAATTATGGTATGTAAAAAAAAAAAAAAAATGTCCCGCTTTAAAGTGACATAAATAATCTATAGAACCAATCTAAGAAATAGTATTTATTTTGGTAAATTTAGGTAATATTTAAATTTCTAATAAAAGAAAAGGAAAGCCTAGTTATTAACGTTTTGTTAATATGAATATGTATTACGTCAGTACTTTTTTGTGACAAGGGCAGATAATGAAACTTTTTTTCAAAACTATTATTTTAGCTATAAAGAAATCACAATAAATGCCAAAGGGACTGTTTCAGATCTAATGATGACAAAGGTAGGTGTCATTTTAGTACAGAAGTCATAATTAATAATTCGACCGTTTGTGTGTTATACAAATAAAATATAAAAAAAGATGAAATATTATTATTATTATTATATTTCACATGTGCTTTAAAAAATTCAATCTTTATTTTAGTTGATTTTTGTAATTTATAAATTAATTGATACCATTGATTTCAGAATGATTTAATAATAATCTATTTATAGTATTATGAAAGAAGACTGTGAAACAGATTGGGTCAATAATTTTATTTTAAATATGTCATGAGGCCTATGTTGACAGCGGAGAACCTCTTACATTCTGGGAAAGTGACATCATGACAGAAATTCATGTACAGGGTACAATCAATAATCCTAAAAGGAAAGGTAATTTTCACAGGACTTAGTAAAATGATTTTTTTTTTTACTATTAACAGCAACAGACATCTTTATGAAATTGATTTTCTTTCAAATTTGTTCTTTACAATTATTATATTTATTTCCTTTCTGTTACTAAAGTGTTACATAAAAGTAAAAGTCATTTAACGGTAAGTTTAAAAGAGTATTTAAACAGCATTTAAGGACAAAAATTAACCGAGTAGATCAGCCAATGTTTTGTGTTAATTTTAGTGTTATGCTATAAAAAATATATGTGTTATGATGTGTCTCATAAAATTAAATTTATCACTTAATGACTTATTTAATAACTTCAATTTTTATATGATATTCAAATTAACATTACTTGACTCGTGCAAATAAGGCTATTTCAGTTGAACAATGTGTTGCACATATCTACATTTTAATTTTAGCTTTGGTACACATCTAATGTGCGTTATTGAATGCTTTTCATGTGTCCCCAATAGATTATAGCTAAGAAATATAGAGCAGCTAATCGACTATTCTAAATTTTTTCATTTTATTAGTTCCTTTGTACAAATAATTGATCATCCCATGTAGTTTACCTTAACTGATATGAAACTTCTCCCTTTGTACAAATATTTGATCTGCCCATGTAGCTTACCTTAACTGAAATTTCTGCCCAATATAAAAAAAAGAAGAAACAGGTAGTTAAAAGTTATAGATTCCAGAAACCTACAGCATTGTAATGTTAATCAGGTACCAAAACCCTTGCCTGATGATTTCAGTTACTCATATATCTAAATCTGTGCTTCAGTCTATTGCTGACACAGCACCAAGCCCCTGAAATACTCTTAATGGTACTATTCTCTGCCTAACACATCAGCTGAGCCTGTTAGTAACAGCGCTACAATAATCAAACCAAGAATTATTTTTGAGCAGTTGTTCCCTATTCATGTTCTAATAGTGTTACCTTCATTTCATGCTAATATTTATATGGTTAGAAGCTTGCTACAGAACTCTTACAATGACTGTTTCATATATCAATGTGCAAATATATTGTAGATGAATACTGGACAATAGAGATGGCCATACCCTTCTCAGCTCTATACCAGGGCTCTGGGGCTTCACTCAACAGATCAGCCCCTGAGCAAGGTGAAACGTGGAGGGCTAATTTTCTGAGGTATTATTTTAGAACCTGAGTCATCATATCCTTTTATCAAGCACAGCAATAATTACCAGTACAAAGTGTGCAAGTTTTTTCCATGTTAAATTTCAGTTTAAATATTTCAGTAGTCTTAAGAGCATCAGATAAAGGCATTTAAAATTCTTTTTATTTTAAATCTTAACTTTGTTGTATTTTATCTTTACAGAGCAGAGTGGCCCATCAAAAACTATGGCACATATTATGAAAAGGTATTATTAAAAAAATTATCTGATACAACAGATCTGTTCTGTTCAAGGCAAAATTTAAAGGTTGCTATTTGTGAAGCTATCAATATGTCTTATTTACTTTTATTCAGTGGACAATTGCAGGAAACCACGTGTTTTTATTTAATTTTTTAAATTCATTGGAAGTTCTTTTTTGTCCTCAGCAAATTGATGCCAGTACAGAATGGTGGGTTTGGCAATCACCAGAAGTCATAAATGTCCACTTACCAGAAAGGTTACAAATATATTTAATTTAACCGTTACTTTACTGGTATCTAAAATATGAGACATAATGAGCACAATTTTTAAACAACTCTACAACCGAAATGGAATTAAATTATTGATTTCCTGCAAAATTATAACATTATTAAATTTTATTTCTTTTCCATTGCAAATTTTTTTTTTACTTCCATCAATGCCCAAAAAGATTAAATAATGAAAGTTATATGATTTAAAGGTTTTATAAACATGCTATGAGAGAATGTACAAATTATACCATAATAAATTTGAACCATAATATGGAAGGCCTACATTAAGATCCAACTGCTCTTGCAGATGGGGTTTAATCCAGTTCCAAGATGCTGAAGTCAACAGCACACGATTCCAGACCAGTGATAAATGGATCACAACAAATGCTTTGCTGGACACATACGCTGCTCTTAAAGTAAGACTAACATTCACACTTTGTTTCTTCTGAGAAGTTAAAGATTAATTTTGATTTCGTGCTCTTGCATGCAGATTTGATTCTAAACCCCAGACAGGTAGCACAAAATTTAAATTTTTATACTGTTTAGTTAAAACTATTTCAAATAAAATTAATGTGTTTGAAGAGGTATCAATTTTTGTTGCTTGGTATATTTGGATTTGTGTTCAATAATATTCCAGAAACCTACAACTCTAATTTTATTCAGGTACCTAAATTTGCTTCAATGATAATACTCTAATGATAAAAGTTAATTTAATTTTTTATTTCATTTTTTTCCCTCCAGTCTTTTCACGCTGTGACAGGTCGGTATACAGATCGTAAAGAGTTGCTGCATCTACCTCCATATATTGTTTCAGGGAAATGTCTGGCAGAAGTCAATATTGAACTTGACTGGACTGGTTTCAAGGTCACAGCCAAAGCTCTTGGTAAAAACAAAGAGGAAGGTCACACACGAACAGATCATTTCCTATGGTTTGGCAAGGAAGACATGCAATATTTTTAATTTTTAAGAATTTTTCAATTTTAGGAATTGTGAATTATATTGCATTTTCCTTATCTTAATTTTGTACATCTTTTTTTAAAATGAAAAACGTTAACTAAAATCATTAAGAAAGTATAAATATATGGGAACATTGTCAAATAACTGTTCTCAAATGCCAATGCTATTCAAAATTGATACAAATGTTTAATTTATAATTATCAAAATATAAAATATGTTTTAAATAGAATGACCATGCCATTATTACACAATTGAAACACAATCTGAAAGTGGTAAGAATGGAACATAACAATCATGCTTTGAAATGAAAGAAGAAAGAATCACATGAGAATGTTTATGTCATTTTATTGCATAACAATTAAAATGTTCTATGTATACAAGGTCAAATGGTGAAATACAAGAATGTCTGCCAATTTTTTTTTGGTAATATTGCCAATGATAAATGTTTGTTTAGCACTTAACTAGTTCACAGAGGATTGTATTTGTATAAAGTTCAATTATTGTTACATTTCAAGTCTTGGTGAACAGTTCAAAATACTTGGAAAGGACAATTAAAACTCTTTTTTCTTATTCATTTTTTATATCTCATTGTTTATTCTGTCATGCTAATATCATTTACTCAAACTTTTCAAGAGATAAACCTCAAGCAATACAAAAATGCATAATTAAGTAAATACCAGTAAATTATTAAGATTGAAAAAAATTAATGAAGAATATTAGGATTGTTGAAATTAATTAATCTTAACACCTGCCCCCCCCCCTTTTTTTTTCTTCCCCACCCCCATCAATTATAATTAATGGAGCTTACCTTATTTAAAATTTCTATGTCCGCTTCCACCCCCCTCCCCAAGTGTGAGTGTAGACACATCAAAAGGAAGAAACTATATTGTTACTGCTAATCAAGTGTTCTAACTCTGTCTGTGCACTGCAAATGACCGGTTAGAATGTTTTTACACTTTGATGGTGTGAAGTCAAAAGGTGGGCTCTCCCCACCAGAAGATTCGTTTTGTCGGTAGTATGTTGCGATCAAGTTCCAGGTGTGGAACAAAGATATGGGTCGAGTGACATCCATAATCAGGATAAATTATTTTAAAAAGTAAGAATGCAACCGTCTGAATTATGGGCATGTAAACGGTATTACAGTTGAAAAGGTTAAATGGAATTTACTGCATTAATATTGCTTTAGGTCTGAGACTGGAAAGAGTGAAATAAAATGTGTCACACAACAGGCACAATCAACGCAATTTAAAACAATCAGTAATTTTAGGAAGAGAAGGCCGTTACATTTCCACCTCTGGAATCCCCACCGGATCCCCTGCTGACCTGCTTGTCTGGGACCACCTTGGATTCAAAGCATTTTTTACAGCACACAAGGAAATACAACTCATTTCCCAGATGACTTCATTTGGGGGCCACAAATGTCATTGAAGAAGGCGGTTTTATTAAAACTTTTGAAGTGCAGGGTCAGGGATATCATAATGCAGGATCTCTGTCTTGACCTGATCAAAGTCCCAAGTTTTTGCAAATCTACTTTAAGGGAGATGACCAACAGCAAGCGGATCAAAGATGTGATTATATCCCTGCCGTTAGGAATGTTGTGTTGAAATTGAAACAAACGTTGCATCAAAACAACCTCTTGATTAAAGTATTTAAAACAGAATTTGAAGGCATGCCTACAGATTAATTAATACAGGCCTTCAAAACTGCACTCAAAAGACATCTCTTTAAACTCTACTATCCCGACTGATAAAATGTGTCACGCCACAGGCACAATCAACGCAATAAAAAACCCCAGTAATTTTAGGAAGAGAAGGCAGTTTCATTGTTTCATGCACCACGAAATGGAAAAAAAAACTATCATCAATAGATATTTGAGCCCATGTAAGACTTTTCCAAGCAAGCATAAGCAAAATATTCAAAAAAATTTTGAAAAAAATTCTGAATACCTTGAAGAAAGAGGATTGCTAGAAAAGTAGATTCCTTATTAGTTAAATGTGGAACATTAGCACAAAAAAATTAATGATAATTGTTCGGCTTCTGGGCAGGTAATGCTTTGAAGAAGGAAACTTCTTAAATTGGCAATTTTTAAACTCTACTATCCCGACCGATTCCCCCCAATGGCCATAAATGATGATGCTGGTTGATGTCCATGGCTTGACATGTAAAAGTTCTGGGGTGGGTGGTTGGAATATACATTTGTTTTTGTTTTGTTATTATATAGCTGTTGTTATTTTTTAATGTCATGATTATGTTTGCTAATATTTAATTAGAGCGCGGTGAGCCCAGCCCTAGGCTGGGGTACCGCGCTATATAAGACCACTTTTAAAATTATAATAATAATAATAGTTATCAGAGCTGATAAAAAGACCAGTGGGGGGAGCACAAAAAGCGTTTCAATGCCCCTCAAACAAATGAAGTTGCCATTGTCATAACACGTGATGCATCTGATCACCGTGAAATCATCATTCAGAGGAGATGTGATACCCTACAATGCATTTCAGAAACGCATCAATCATATGATGCACTCCAATACCCACTGATATTTTGGCAAGGAGAGGATGGCTATCAATTCAGGTCGACCCATCGTCAGGTGCGAAAATTAAAATTTCTGTTTCTGCAGGCTTTAAATTTATTTTTTCTCATCAATGTCTTGGCTGTTCAAAGAAACACCTGCCAGACGAGAAGACTTCATTACAGTAACTGGGTGCACAGATTTTCCATTAGACCAATGCTCTCATCGCTGGGTTGAAAATATACCTGTCGCGGAGAGAGCTTTAAAGGTGTGGCCTCATGTTAAAAAATTCATACAAAATCTAATAAAGAAAACCCTGCACACAAAATCGTTTGAACATCTAAAAGCATGCAGCCAAGATGAATTATTGGTGGCAAAGGTGGAGTCATTAGTTTCCATTGCAAAAACTGTTCAACCTTTGTTTAACAAAGTATCAGAATGATGCGTCATTGTTGCCATTTATTGCACATGGGCTTCACCTCATGATTCGGTCAATCTTACAAAGGTTTGGGCCCAGCACTATTTTAAGTGGTTGTAATACTGCATCCTTTTTACTCTCCCTTGACCTCAGCAAATCTGAAAATATGCTTGAGTATGGAAAAATCTATACAGGCTTCAAGGCCAATAAGATGATTAAAGAAGCTTCAAAGAATGTGAGTGCTAGAGAAATTCTAAATTTTAGATTACAATGCAGAGAATTTTAAAAAAATATTGGTAGGAAGGCTTATTGAAAAAATCACCCATTAAAGGTAAAAAAATAAGGAATTTAAAATGGATGCAGCCCAAAGCACTTGTAGAAGACTACACCAGCTGTCTCAATCTGCTTGATATAACTCTAGGATATCTGGTCTCCCTGAAACGTATTGATGCAAATTTGTGTGACAACATAAAGTCACAATTTATTCAATGGCACACCACAGTTGTCTCTGAGCACTCTATATTGCCTTCCAGAATTTTGAAACTAATTCTCAACTTCTCGATATTTTCTATTCTGAGCATTTAGGGAGCAAACCAGAATATTGAGCCATGTGGAAGGTGATGCACTCTCTTCGTTTGCTGTCTCACAGTCGGGCACAAGTTGAACATGGGTTTAGTGTCAACAAGGAGACGACAAAAAATATGATTGAGAGGACCCTTACTGCTAAGAGAGTCATTTGTGACTATTTGGTAAGCATCCAAGGGCTTGAAAATCTTACCATCACAAGCAGTATGCTGATGGCTGCAGCTAGTACCAGATCAAAATATAGAGCGCACTTAGAAGAACTAGCAGAAGAGGAGAAGAAAAGTAATCTTAAAAGAAAGCTGGACGATGAATTTTCCTTGCATGAAACTTTAAAGAGTAAGAAGTGAAAGGATGGAGAAAGACATTTCTTTGCTCAGACTCGGCAGATAAACTGGCTGAAAAGGCAGAGAACACTAATTCACACAAATTTTTGATTGAGTCGAACGCTTTGCGATGGTCAGCAAAAGAAAAATGGAAGCAGTAAAAAGGTTGACTGAAGAAATAGAGTCAGAAGTTAAAGAAATAGGCGGACTATAACTTTAAAATCTGTGATTTAGTTGAACATTTTTGCTCATACTTGTATCAAATAGAACTGTGCTGAATTAATTTATTTTATTTGACAATAGCCTCAAAGTTGTGTACCAGGCAGAATTTATTACTCAGTCTATTGGCTCCTACTTTAATCATTGGAACTATGCTGATTCACTGGATTATTTTTTAAACATCAAGAGCATATAAAATTTGTGTGTGTAAATGGGTACAGCGTATCTATGCTGCCTGATTCAAAGTGATTAATACAAATAATTGCTTCAGCAGTCCATGGAGTAAGTACTATGCTAGTGCATTTATGTCCAGTTACTACAAATTTATTTTATACGTTTAGATTTTTAAAATTTATACCGGTATAAATGTCCTGAAATTTTGTGTTTTCTCCTGGAAAACTCCTGGAATTTATTTTTAGAAATGGTGCAGGAACCCTGAAGTAATCAATCATCATCAATGTAGATGACATTGGCAAAGTTATCATTCTTCCTGCCACTTTCACAGGAAGCCCAAAGCATGTACATGAATATGCACAAGATGCCATGTTATATGTCAGAGTTTATACTTATCCATGTCATGACTTATTAAAGGTACACATGATCGTGCTTGGTCAGAAGAAAAGAACTTTCATTGGGCAGATATCCAGCAATAGTGATTTAATTTGGCTCAAAGAACAAACATGTCCAACTAAAATAGAATATCTGCAGACTTCCCAAATCCACAAAAAGACCTGAACCTTTATGGAGTGGTGAAGAAACACACTTTGTTGATAGTCCTTGTGGAGATCTAAATCATAATGGACCATGTACGAAGGTGCTGCATAAAGTAATAAAAGTAACAAAAACAGGAGAAGATGGTTATCCCTATTATGAAGAAGAAGTCCAGAAGATGGAGGATTCACATGAAGATTGAAACTTAACGGCAACACAGAAACAGATGGGTTGTTCCATACTGTCCACTCTTATCTAATTTTTCCCAGGCCAACATTCAATTTGAATATTGTAATTCTGTTGAATCCATTAGGTACATCTGTTAACAAGGGAAGTGACATGGCGCTTTTGGACTGTCCATTGAAAATACCACTGATAATGTATCACAGTACCAGCTGGGAAGGTATATCAGTAGTAATAAAACAGTTTGGCGCATGTTTAGATTCCCGATCCATGAATGCCACCAATCAGTTGTTCACCTTAGCGTTCATTTACAGAACAGCCCATATGATGCACTTTACAAGTGAAAACGCTTGGACAGCTGCTAATCCACCAAAAGCGACGTTGACAGCCCTTTTTTCAATTGTGTCAACAAAACCAATTTGCAAAGACGTTTTATCCAGAGGTTCTACCATATTACACTTGGAATCCATCCAGGAAAATGTTCTCAAAAAGAAAACAAGGAGTACCAGTTTCCGTGTATGATGCGGCAGGAGCTGCCAGCTAAACCTTGGGTTGTATTTACACTGTTCACCCAAATAACACTGAATGTTTTTATCTTTGAATGTTGCTTCCTGCAGTTCAAGGACCTGTGTCTTTCACTGCTCTGAATTCTGTAGATGGAGTAGTATGCCAAATCTATAGAAAAGCTTGCCAAAGGCTAGGATTATTGGAAGATGATCGACCACTGAATATTACATTAGCAGAGGCAGCGTTACATTCTTTCCCAGAGCAAATAAGGAAACTCATTGCAATAATCCTTCAGACCTGAAACCCATCCAACCCTAAAACTTTATGGGATAATAAAGAGAAAGCATGATTGAGGATATACTCGCCAAAGCCCAAATCCTACTGCTGATTTACAATTTTGCCCAGAAATCTTTAACCAGGCCCTTAAATTAATAGAAGACAAGTGTCTAATTATAAGAAACAAGAAATTATCAGAGCTAGGAATTCATTCTCCAGATCGCAATCAGCAGGAGCTTCATAATACTGATCTTGTTTGAAAAAAGAACTACAAGGTTGAGGACCTACGAAAATATGTTGAATTAAACAAGCCGTTATTAATTGCAGATCAAAGAAAAGCATATGAAACTATTATGGATTATCTCAGTGGGCAAAAGGTAAATACTTTTCCTTATTGCACCTGGCGGAACTAAAAACAAATTTAAATAAATTTATTGCATGACCAAATTCGATCACAGAATGATGTGGCACTGGCTATTGCTTCGTCAGGGATAGCATCGACACTCACGGATGCAGGGCAAACAGCACACACAGCACTCAAATTACCTTTGTGTTGTGAACTAGATTCAGTAGCGTTTGGTATGAAAAGTTGTTGATAGTGAGAGTTTTTTGCGAGTTGTATTTCGTAGAATTAAATCGTGGTATTGAGCTGTACAGTATGCGGAGTGTTAGTCGTGTCGGGAGATAAAAGGACAGTTTGTTAAGAGTCAAGGATCGTTAGAGGTTAGAGTCAAGGGATCTTCAGTCGAGAGTCGAGTCCAGAGTAGTGTGACTGAGGAGAATCTTGTTCTGCATATGTATTAATGTCTCAACTTCAATGTGAACCAACTTGATGTTTAGTGCTGTCAAAATAAAACACATGTACCACGAAACTTTAGTGTTGTTTAAATTGAAATATTCCCTGGTATGACCAAGAAAGATACACCATCGGAATTATTAGACCAGGCGAAGTATTTCACATGCATCAATAGACCCTAGACAACGAGAGAAGGCCGTAACATTTGGGGGGCCCGCCCAAAACTACTGAAGGCTTCAGAAGTATCTATCCTGTGTCGAATTGCTTTGCCGTGAAGTCACTGTAGTAGATATTATTCAAATAGTCGTGTCTGTGACTTTTGACATACTTAGACATAAGTATCTGTTCCTGTATCTGAATCCTGTGCTTTATCCCGTTGTTGCCATACCCTGCTGGTTGCTTTACCCTGTTGATTGCTGTACCCTGCTGCTGATGTCTCGCTGTTGCTGTACTCCGCTGCTGCTGTACCATGCTGATCACTTTACACCGCTGCTGATGTGTTCCACTGATGCTGTACCCCATGATTAGAATACCCCGCTGCTGATATATCCCCCTGTTGCTGAGTCCGCTGTTGCTGGACACGACCACTGTTGTTTTGCTGTCCATCGCACAAAGCAAGTCATCTACCCTTGTGTCCAAGATCAAGTACAAGTCCGGGTAATTAGTACATATTATGTATATCATTGTATTGTACTGATTATTTCTTTTTAAATTGTTACCACTATCGAATGGTTTAGAATAATTTTTGTAGGTACGAGTGATGATTTATATTTTATTTTTTTCTTATAGTAAAGTAATCGTCCAATTTTAAATACATATAATTATCATGGAAACAAGGAGTTGGAAAAAACAATCTTTTCTAAGAGTTCAGGGAAAAAAGGTTTAAAAGATAAAGCTATCAGTCGGTGGGTAGAAAAAGGCTAAGCGAAGAGAGAGAGGAACGTAAGAAAGAGAGAAAAAAAATGCCAGAAAGAGAGAGCATGACAGAAATAGAGAAGAAAACGATAAAAGACGTGCCCACGAGTTAGCACTGGCATCCAGAGGTAGCGTAGCTCCAAGGTTAAGAGATGCCACTAATATGAGGGACGATGAAGACCTAGAATCATTCATCATCCAGTTTGAGCTTCAAGCTAAAAGACAGGGGATAAATAAGGCAAATCAGGCTGTACTTTTGACGGAAAAATTGACCAGTCGCTTTAAATCCTTTATGAAGGATTCCAGACTAAATGACGAACCTGACTTGGACAGTGTCAAGAGAAAATTGTTGACCCATGCAGGTTTCAATGAGGAGAGTTACCAACTGAAGTACCACGACTTAGTACCGATAGACGACCACATCCGTAGTTTTGCCATAAGAACCAAAGCCTGCTTAAAGTCCTGGGTAAACTATGCAGGAATCCCTGAAACATTAGATGATCTATTGAACTTATTGGTGGTTGATAGAATTAAAAGTGTAGTGTCGAAGAAAGTGCTGGGCAAGCTGAATGAAGGGAAAAACTTGACCGAGAAGAAAATTTACAGATCATTGATAATTTTAAAAACCTCCAACCTGGCATTAGAGTTACTGTGAAACATGACAGAGTGGCCATACGTCGCAGCGGGCTCAACTTTGGCAGGGAAAAATGTGAAGTTTGACAGTTCATTATTCCCCCCCCCCCCATAATAGGGATAGACTCGCTTCAATTTCATTAGAGTTACTGTGAAACATGACAGAGTGGCCATACGTCGCAGCGGGCTCAACTTTGGCAGGGAAAAATGTGAAGTTTGACAGTTCATTATTCCCCTCCCCCCCCCATAATAGGGATAGACTCGCTTCAATTAGACAACAAGTCAGTAGTGTTATACAATGTACAGGTGTGGGGGACTAGGGCATATTTCCAATGTGTGTCCCACTGTCCCAAAAAAGGCAGGATAAAACTAGCAGAAGACAGAACTATCGTGAGAGTAGATTCCATTATCCTGATAGAGATAGGGATAGAATGTGATTTCAACCAGTCAATAAACACAAACACTGTGGAGCGTGAAAAAACCTCCACATCAATAAAAGCCCCGTTTTTCCTTGCAGACTTGAACCTTTAGATAGCATAGTACAACACAAAATTAAATATAGATCAGTGGGTGCATTACGCTTGGAAGGTTTGTTATAAGGTAGTCAGGTAAAAGTCTTTAGAGACAAGGGGTGCAGCATTATAGGATGCAGAGCAAACTTGGTTGATAAACATAGAGTCCTGCCAAGTTATTACAAGTTAAAACTGATTGACGGACAGGTAGGGCAATATCCTACAGCACTCTTTGATGATCCAGTTGCTGACTTAATAGGAAATGTAGATGACGCCCATACATTAGATGCCAACGCAGTTACTAGAGCCATGACGACTAAAAGCGCAGTGGTTAAAGAAGTACCCGACGATATGTTTATCACTAAAGACCCCAGTGGCTTTAATCCAACCTTTTTTTCAATAGACAAAAAAGAAAACGACCCGTCATTAGATAAATTTTGGGAAAAAGCCAAGGCAGGGGAAATGCACGAAAAGAAAGTGGGATAACTTCTTTTGTTGTTAAGAAAGAGCTCCTGTATAAATACTATGAGAAAAAGACAGGTCAAATAGAGGAACAAATGATAATACCTGAAAATAGAAGGGACTTCATTCTCTCAAATGGAAATTTGGGACTATTGGCTGGACACATGTCTATAAATAAGACTAGGGAAAGAATATATTCACAATTTTATTGGCCTGGGATGGATAAAGATATTAAACTTTACAAAAAAACAAGTGATACCAGTATATGGCAAAAAAGCCAGATATCCAGGACAGAATAAGGCTGTAGAATTAGGTAAAATGAATGAAATTACAATCTCATTTTCTAAAGTTGCTATTGACATAGTGGGCCCCATGCAGATGACCGCCAGGAAAAATAGATTTATCTTGACCTTAATTGACACTGCAACGAGATGTTTTTAAAACTAAATTCTTATAGTTCAAAACGAATGTCTCATCCAATTTTCCAAGTCTAGCAGTCTGGTGTTTTTTTAATAACTATTCTTTGTATCATATAAATGTCCCATGCCCCTGAACATTATATTGCGAAACAAGTAAAAAAACAAATATTTTCAAAGAAAATCTTAACCCCTAGTCTAGTTTTTCCCACCACCGTAAATTTATTTTTGGCAAACGCTTTAAAAAAAAATATATATATTAATTTTCCACGTCTAACAAAAAGTATCCTAAATCTCATTCTTTCACATTTCAATGTTTTTTCATGAAATATTTACAGCTGTTAATATTTGTTCATGTTTTGTGAGTGCGTGCTTGGTGCTGAGAGTATGCGTGCAGCTGTTGCTATATGTGCTTTGTGATGTATTTGGGTATGGGAAATGACGTTGTTGGGCGTTGTTTTCTTAGTAGGAGTAGTAATGGCGAGGTAGTAATTGAGTTGTAGAAAGAGAACAGGATGAAAGAAGACACGCTCTTTATTCAATATCGACACATTTGTCATATGACTCAATCATTGGTTTGTTGAATAATTAAATTACCCTTAGACAACGAAGCTATTGAGCTGCAAATGCACTTCATAACACAAGCTACTTTTAAAATAAAATATTGTTATTAATGTTATCCTTATAAATATGAACCCATCCCTAATCATCACCCTTGAACTGTATCTTTATAAAAATTACTGTCTTTAGTTTCAAAGAAAATCGTACCCAATATTTTCCCCCTTTCAATCTTTGTCGTGTTTCCAGCTTGGGAATACATTCGATTAAAACAAAAAATATATGTGCCACAATTTCATAATTATACACATGGAGATGACTGGGTTCGTGGATCTTTAAAGAGACACTAAGACATTGGTTGTTTGAGGCATTGCGAGAATATTAATAGATCAAGAGCAGAGCTCAGTAGAGAAGAAACTACTGCCTTCTTTGACAATTTGAAATCTTTTATTAGATGGTGTTAATCCAGAAAACATTCTAAATTATGATGAGACAGTCTGATGATCCTGGACAGACAAATATGTTTTTCGGAGGGGAGTTAAATACCCGAAGAGAGTAATTAACTATTCAAAAGGAAATATTTCAATAATGTTTGCTGGGTCAGCTACAGGTGAACTACTTCCACCTTATTCGATTTTTATTTCCAAACATATTTGGCCCTCTTGGTGTGAGGGTGGTCCACCTGGAATTAGATTTGGGAGGAGTAAAAACGACTGGAAGGATGGTTCCAAATTTCAAGAATAGTTGGGTACTGTGGTTGTGCCTTGGGCCATTCGAAAACCTGGTCTCAAGGTCATAGTAGGAACAATTAAAGTTCCCATATCAGTGCTGCGGTAATAAACAAGTGTGAAGAACTAAATATTGCCTTCCTCCTGCTTCCACCAAACTCGTCAGACAAGTGCCAACCACTGAATGATTCATTTTTTGCTCCTCTTAAAAAGCGGAGAAATCTTTTGGAGTCCTGTAAGCAAAACATCCATCATCCACATCACTGGATAAAAAAGAATTCCCAGCAATGGTTAATAGATTAATTGAAGGCATGAGGCTCAGATCTGCCACATATTTAATTTCTGGATTTAAAGCCTGTGGCATTTACCCACTTGATCAGAATCAAGTGCTGAAAAAACTGCCTGCACCTGCTGAGGCAATAGAAGACCCTAAAACTGTTTCTGACCCAGTGCTCGATTATCTGCAGGCATTTAAGTACTCTTCAAATGTTCAATCTGGCTCTGGAACTGCAAAGAGGGATAGGTGCAAAAGGAAGGGGTGGAAGAGATGGGGCAAGAAACTGTCACCAGGAAAGGCTATTTGTGCAGAGGAGCTTCAGTCTTCATCTCGGCAACAACCTTCTGAAATGTTGCAGCAGCCATCAACTTGACATCATACTGCTGGTACAACACTATTGCAGCCGCCATCAAATTGACTTCAGACTGCTGGTACAACACTATTGCAGCAGCCATCAAATTGACTTCAGACTGCTGGTACAACACTATTGCAGCAGCCATCAACTTGACATCAGACTGCTGGTACAACACTATTGCAGCAGCCATCAACTTGACATCAGACTGCTGGTACAACACTATTGCAGCAGCCATCAACTTGACATCAGACTGCTGGTACAACGTTATTGCAGCAGCCATCAACTTGACATCATACTGCTGGTACAACACTGTACCAGCAGCCATCAACTTCACATCATAGTGCTGGTACAACACATTCCTCTTCATCGGAGCATGATGAACACATTAACTCAGATCGTGAATCCATTTTTTTTTGTCTGTTACAGATGACCAGTGGTTGCCCCCAAAGAAAACATCAAGATATGCAAAATTTTGATATTGAATAAATTGAAATGATCCTTCAGTGAATGTATAAAAGAAATTGACTTATTGGTTGATATTTATAAGAGTTACATGTGTGTGCCGTAATGAAATTAATATAATTTTTCTTTATTTGAGTTCAATCGAAAATTTAACTTTCTGTTGTTTGAAGACTATTATATAAAATAAATTTAATTTTAATTTCGCATTATTAAGAATGCAATAAAAATAATAGATGTTTGGGTATTCCTGTTAAATGGAATTACGAATTAATAAGCATTAAAAAGAATATCATTCATTGAAAATAATAATTTATACACCTCAAAATCATACATTGTACGCCAAAATTGTAAGAATAAACAGGATTGTTACTGTGATACTAATTCATTATTGTGATTTTGGACATGTTTGGAAGACTTCAATTGTTGCAATTTGATTTCCTTGGTATATTTTTATACAGTTTCGACCGACTTCGAGCGGAAGTAGTTTGATATAGTGTTATTTGGATTTATTATTGTTCTTTTTGAATTCATCACTGTGATTTGACAAACATTATTGAGTAAATTCAAGTTTGTTTAAAATGCACACACAATGGCCTTTGTCAAGTGTATGTCAGTGGCAGTGTACACTATCCTAAAACACTGGCCCCGACATTGTCAGGGAAGGTGACATTTGTCAAGGCCCTATTCGAAGCCTATCACATTGGAAATAATGACATGCTGATCCTCTACTAGTTTGTAGGACCATTAAAATGAGGGTGAGGCTGGGTGACAGGGTGGAAAAGCGACGACATGCAAACATGCATTTGAAAGGTGTAAAGATAAACAAGAAAACATGTTTTACAATTGAGCACGTTGGCCGGGAGAGGTCAAGATTATTGGGTGCCACCTACCCTGCAAAAGGAAAGGGTGGAAGAGATGGGGCTATTCCTCTCAGAGGAAAAAAGTGGAACCATTCAGTGGAAACAAATGGAGTGCTGACTAAGGCAAAAAATGATTGTGCCGCACTACATGTTGCTGTAATGCGGCAGCATTAGAAATTCTGGTACTGGTGCCAAGGAAGAGGCAAGCCAAACAGAGGTACCAAGAACATTCAGAGAAACTATACTGCAAAATCCACATTATGGTCCAATGGCAGGACATATGGGCATAAAAGACTACAGAAAGGACTGTTAAGAATTTCTTTTGGCCTGGATTTACTGATAACTAACTTGATATTACCAAAGACATTAACACAAATCAGGTGTTAAAAAAGAGATAGTAGGTACTGTAATACAATTTCAAGATGAATGTAGGAATTAACAAAATTCAAATAACTATAGGAAACAATTAACTACACTTAATGAATTCAAGGATGCAATACAAAAATGACATAGGATATACCCATACATTAGTACACAAGATTGGATTTACCAAAGAAGCCAACTTTAAACAAAAGCAATATCATGTACCTTATGCATTGAGAGATGCTGTGAAAAAATAATTACATCATCTACTTGAAACTAAGAAAATCAGAAGATCATAATCATCTGTTGCCTCTCCAATGTTAGCTATAAAGAAAAAAAACAGGACAAATGAGCATCTGTTGTGACCACAGTGAATTAGATAAAATTACAAAAGTGGATGCTGAACCCATGAAGGATCCAAGAGAATTATAATTTATTAGAAGAAATAAGCTCTTCAACTGTATTCACTCGCTTACATCTAAACAGAGGATTCTGGCAGATAGGAATACATGTAGACTCCATGCCTTATATGGCATTTAGAATGGATGAAGGTCTCTTTGAATGGACAGTGATGCCATTTGGACTAATAAATTCAACAGCCACATTCTAAAGATTCATGAAAACAATGCTGGCAAGAATCCAGAATGTGGTACACTTTGTAGATGACACACACTAAAGACCTCAAATCATATTTACAAATGTTGAGTATGGGAGTTCACTAATAAATGTTGCGCACTGGATATTGTGTTTATTGTACCTTTGTGTTTTTTTAAGGGATTTGTTCAAGTTAATGAACGCCTTCCTGCATTATCCTTGGTGACTATTTTTATGATAATTATGATGTGTTTTTAGTCTGTTTTCTGAGCAGTCATGGAAAGAACCTTGTAGGAGATAGCTGGGTATTATTCTCCCTGATAGTGAGCTGCGCTATACATGTGTTGATGAAATGTAGTCTGTGGATATATTTATAGAATAAAGGTTGTATTAATTATGGAAAGGGACTTGTGATAATTCAGTGACATATCAACAACATGTAAAAGAACCTGATGAAATAAACCAATCAAATATGCTAGGAGTTTGACAACAAGCATCCAGAGAAGTACTCAAAAGACTAAGATTACATTGTGTTACAACTGCTCAAAATTAATTAAAATTTGCTCAAGAACAAATTGACTTCCTAGGATTCAAAATAGGACATCAATTTGTTCCTGGAGAACAAGAATGTTCTAAGCGCCAAAATTGTCAAATGAAGCTATGATATACTGCTTAGATCATAAATATTTTGTGCAACTTTGTCCTATCTGAAAATCAGTCATGGTTTGCGTGTAAAATGCAAAATTATTTTGTCTTGTAAACCAAAAATGTGCATGATTTTTTTATAGCAATATTGTCCTATGCTACATTGCAATTTTGTCATTCACTGGAAGATACTTCAATTTAGGAGCATTTTTGCCCTGTACGCGTTTCAAGATAGCAGAGTCCATGAGGCGTGTACATAATTTTATGAAAACTTCTCAAGTTCTCCACGCTATTGAAGGTAAATTAAATAGATTTTAAAATGTATCCATACTATTAAGTGTGTAGGAAATATTAAAAATAGAAATGTCACGAGTGTGTTGGTAGATTTTTTAATTATATTTTTTGGTAGCTTTGTAGAATGTCAGTCCCCGCAACCCCATTAGCCACAGCCTTCACTGCCATCACAATTGTCTGGGTATATCAAAATGGTATGTATTACTAGTTATTAAAGTGGAGTTTAGTCAAGACTTAAATTAAATGCATTAGATTTTATATAACATAACCATCGATTTCCGATTGAATAAAAAGTGTTGCCAAACATTGCTTTCAGATTTGGTGAGTTGTTAAGGACTTGAATGTATTACGTGTTGTTCGGAGAGTATTTGGGTAGATGTTATTAGATGTTTGATATTTTGTGATGTATTGCGCGAAAGGGAAATGACTTCTTATTGTGCAGTGTTCTTCTTGGAGTAATGGCAGTTGAGATTGAGTTAATAAAGACGCTGAATTTTAACCCTGATCTGGTACCATGAAAAAAGTCACACATTTGGTAGTATGGGGTAGGTTTGACCCCATGGGGAACAACATGCTATATGACGAGAATAACAGCACTTTATTTGAATATTTTGTTTTCCTTGACATACTAATAATATGACAATGTGTTATAAAGTCCAAATAAATACTTTAATATAACGTGTTATAAAATCCAAATAAAGATTTCCCCAGACGTGTTGCCATTTTGTTATGGTGCAAATGTCACAGAACCTTGAAATAAGGAAAAAATAGATTCACTACATTGAGGGTACTATGGGGTGACCCCAAGCAATTTGACCCCAAACGAAAATAAACCTAAATATAGATAATTGGAAATACTTTGAAACTAGTGAACATGTGTCACTTACTTAGGAAGGCCTTGGGATAAAATACTTGGCAGGCGAGGTCACTACTCGTGAGTTTAAAAAAAAACACCGTCCAGAGAGGGCAGGGGTCAAATAGACCCCATGGTACCAGAGCAGGGTTAATATTAATAATCAATGGTTTGTGAAGTGAATATAATTAACCCCTAGACAGAACGAAGCCATTGAACCTTCGGGGAGAACCGGGTTCGTAACAGAGTGACAGTGGGAGTTCTGATGTCATTTCACCAATTCCACAAAAGTACTATCAATTTTTTGGACTTAAAAATTAACCTTAATGAGAACATCATATCTACGTCCATTTTCTATAAGAAAACAGACAGTCACAGTTTCTTACTACATTCATCGTCCCATCCTAAATCATGTAAAAACTCCATACCTTTTTCTCAGCTGCTGAGATTGAGAAGACTCTGTAGCAATGATGAGGATTTTTGGAAAAGGACCGCTGAAATGTTGGATTTTTCCCAACGCAGGTTATATCCTGAGTGAATTTTAAAAGCAGCTGTCACTCGAGTTAAAGTTATGACTAGACAGGATTCTTTTAGAGCTACTCATTCTGACGCTAGGAATAGATCTAAATGTATTTAAACTTTCATCCCCATAACCTTAAAGCTCGTTTTCTGGTTCTGAAAACGCTCATTCTTATGGCACACCCGGTCACCAATGAGATTTTCAGAAAAGCTCTTTTCGCACTCCGGAGGTACCAGAGCCTTAAGGACATGCTAATTAGAAGCCACCTCCCTGCTATTAAACCACATAAAGGCACCGAAAGTTGCAACCGTAGCTGTTGTAACACATGTCCCTATGTGATTGAAGTTGATAAGATCACTTTCCCGCTGGAAATATTCAGAATAAAAGATGGCTTTACCTGCACAAGTTGCAACGTGATTTACACCATCCTTTGTAAAAAGTGCAGTAAATTATACGCAGGAGAGACAGGTCGTCGTCTTGGAGTCCGGTTTAAAGAACACCTCTATAAAATAAATAAACTAGCCCTTTGTCCAGTTTATAGCTGCCATGTCTTTTTTCCTTTTAGGTTTTAAACTTTTACTTACACTCAGATCCTTTCCATTACTTTGTTTTTGTCTGGGTTTTGCGCCCACTCTTATTCTTTTCAATTTTTTAGGTAGTATACTTGTAAATATAATATGTAAATTTAATTTATATTTATTTACATATTTTGTTTTTTGTACATTTGCCGAAACGTCTACATGTGTATTTTGTAAAATCATCATTAAATCTGAACATATATTGTTTTATTTACTCATATTGTTTGTGAGTAATTAATCTACTTTAGAGCTCTATCGCAGACCAACACTCATATGATTAGTCAATTCTTTTTATAGCGATACACGTGGTGGCCGAAATAGGATTAAGATTTTGACAACTGCCATTCTCACACAGACAAGATATTAAAAATATGTGGAGCAAAAATTTTTTTGGAAGTGGACACAGCCAAAATGAAGGTGAAAACTGACGACATGACCAAACTTCAATCTCTTGAGAAGAAAATAGCATTTCAATGTATGCGTATTCTTATACACAGCTGTAAGCGTCTCATCGCCGATCTCATTGCCACCATTTACCAACTTGAAGATCGAATCCTCTCTAAGACCTCTAATAACCGCTTATCGTATGACCTTATTAGAACGATTATCCATCAACTTAATCGGGAACTGTACCGCTTCCTTTCTACCAAAAAAAAGAAAAAACTTGACAACCTTAAGCCTACTAACAACTCTACACCTCATCAAACTGTCACTGGCAACAACTTAGTCATTTGCATCCCCCTTGAACTTCCTCTCTCTGATGATGAAAGGTCGCTACTTTCTAAAGGTCTCAAATTAATTCCACTGAAACCATCTTGCGATCGCTCCCAGCTACTTTTGGATTCCCACCGCTAATTTTGTTCCTTGAGACTTCAGTTTCACTTTGGTGGGAAAAGTACCGACCTCCAAGATGACGAGCTTTTCCCGTTTCATAGGGAACGCAAATCCAATTGGACACCACCATCTAATCAATCCAAAGTTTTAGACTTGTATATAAGGAGCACGGAACACGACGTCAAGAACATCTCTTTACCTCCACTCCGGAAATCCAATCTGTCTAAAAGAGAATCACTAGCACTCTCAAAGCTGCACAGTCGTCAAGATATCGTCATCAAACCAGCTGACAAGGGTGGAGCTGTTGTGTGGAACAAAGATCTCTACATCAAGGTGGCTCATAGGCAACTAGAAGACAGCCAGTTCTACCAACCGAGGACCAACAACCCTATCACCAAACATAAAGACATGGTGAGAGAGACTATCAAGAAAATTATTGCAGAATCGGCACTCCCAAATTGGCTTCTGCCTTGCACATCTTCGATAGTGACCTCGGTCAGCCATGCTTCTACCTACTTCCCAAAAAGTATGGCAACCCTGGCAGACCCATTGTCTCAGCATGCTCATGCACCACCGAACATATCTTGGAATTCCTTGATGGAGTTTTTCAACCCACCGTAGCCTCACTGCCAACTTACATTAAGGACACCAACCACGCTTTCTAAACCTTCGAATCTATCATAATCCCCCCTGAAAAGAAACATCTATTTCTTCTTGATGTATGTTCTCTATACACTTCCATCCCCCACACTGACGGTCTCTTAGCTCTCAAATTCTTTCTTGAGACTAAACCCCACCCATCTATACCCACCAACACCCTCCTCAGATTGGCTGGACTAGTCCTCACCCTCAATTCGTTTGAGTTTGGTGGCCAATTCTTCGACCAAATCAGTGGTGTTGGTATGGGGAATAAAATGGGACCCAGCTATGCATGCTTGTTCATGGGGCATTTCGAACACATGGTGAAAAGCAGCTATACTGGACGCCTCCCTGAATTCTATAAGAGGTACATAGATGACGGTATAGGGGTCACCACTATGGAGAGAAGTGAACTTGACCTGTTCATTAACTTTGTAGGCTTCTTTCACCCCTCCATTAAATTCACATCTTTTGTCTCTGAGACCTCAGTCAACTTTTTGGACATTACAGTCAAACTTAAAAAGACAGCCTACTCACCTCTGCCTACTTTAAGCCCACTGACAACCACAGCTATCTATTCTACTCTTCATCCCACCCTAAATCCTGTAAAGACTCTATTCCTCAATTACTTTGTCTTCGTTGACTTTGTCGGACGGAGGAGGAGGATTTTTGGGACAAAGCCCTTGAGATGACAGACTATTTCCGGTGTAGGTCCTACCCGGAGACAGTACTTTCATCAGCCCTTCAATGGGTTAAGAATATTACCCGTGCTGAAGCCTTCAGACCATGTCTGAGCGACAATGTTGACAGGACCAAACTTATTATCACTTATCGCCCTGACAATCTTATAGCTAAACGTTGTTTTCCTTAAAAACCCCTCTATACTACTCGCAGACACAGACACACAAGAAATTTTCTCTTCCCCACCTCTCATTGTTTTCAGACGGGATAAAAATCTGAGAGACCTTGTGCGCAGTCGTATCAACGCTGCCCCCCTCCCACTTTGGGACCAAACCATGTGGATGCAGTCGTTGCAACACTTGCCCTTTTGACTTCCATACTCCTCACATGTTTCCCTAAGGGCAGTTTCCTACGCGACGTTTCCTTTGTACAATCCGCAACGTTATCTGCACCCGCTGTCAGATGACGTACATAGGGAAGACTGAACGATGACTCTCTGACAGGTGTACCGAACACATCCGTGACATTACACAAGATAAACAGTGTCCCGTCTCCAAACACTTCAATAGTAGCGACCACCAGGGCAAGACGGACTTTTCAATAAGTGCGATCTTGGCTAGCACGAACACACCCAGCCAGGTGAATTTGGAACACAGGCGTATCCTGACTTATGGCACATTGACGCCACATGGTATGAACGTCATGTCTCTTTTCACAGCTTGAACCTAGCCCCGCCCCTCCATGTCCTCAGTGGACTTACTTCTCCGCCTTAAGTCAAGTGGTTCCAGTTTTACAAAGATCTCAGAGGCGGCAATGGGAGTTTTTGCATGTGCCACAGATTAGGCGGATGGATCAAACGGTGAATGGCATTAAACACCAGCAGCCAAGTCTAGACCGATCATACAGGAGGCAGCCCTTAGGGCAGCAAAGAAAACCATCCAGAGTTAGGAATTTTATATGGCACAAAGAAAGGATGGGAAACACTGAATGAGGGGAAGGTTGTTCCGCCTCTTCCTCCTCAAGCCCGGTCCCCTTTTTTTTTTGGGTGCGGGTGACGTCGCCAGGCGTCCTTCTGCTCTTCTTCCCCCAATCTTCTTTGTTCAAAGTGACAAATGACGGCACCTTTTTATTTGCAATAATAGATTGTATATAGATATATAAATGTCAGTCCTACTTTGAACAGTGACCTTTGTGTGACATGTGATGTGAAGAGTTATTTTATACATTATACTGCATGTTTATTTTATTTACTATTACTATTACAATATGGTATTGTACGCTTCTGAGATGGTAAAGTGCTATTCAGAGACTATGCCAACTGCTGCACATATGCCAATACATGGATTCAGTAACTTACCCTACCAGAACCAGAAATGGTGAGATGAGCAAGAAATGCAAGCAGCAACTTCATTAACTGGTACAAAGAACAGCCAGCCAATCTCAAGGTTTTTAATATTGGGTCGATTATTTTGTCTTTTTCACCAACTTGAGTGAAATTTGGGTATTAATTTAATGCAAGTGAATTATAATTAAACATAGATATTGCATTACAACATGTGCCATGAGAAATTTAGGATAAATTATTGACAGTTGTACATCAACTGTATTAGGCTTGTATCGAAGTTGGAGAAGATGATTGGATTAGGACTGTAACCAACATGGAGAAGATGGTTGTATTAGGACCATATCAAACATGAAGAAGTTTGTTGGATTTCGACTGTATCTATCATGGAGGAGATGGTTGGATTTGGACTGTATTCAACATGGAGAAGATGGTTGGATTAGGACTGTATTCAACATGGAGAAGATGGTTGGATTAGGTCTGTATCCAACATGGAGAAGATGGTTGGATTAGGTCTGTATCCAAAAATGGAAAAAAAGTATTTGTATTAGGACCTTATCCAACATGGAGAAGATGGTTGGATTATGATTGTATCAATGAAAGAAGATGGTTGGATTAGGACTGTATCAATGAAAGAAGATTGTTGGAGTAGGACTGTATCAATGAAAGAAGATGGTTGGATTAGGACTGTATCAATGAAAGAAGATTGTTGGAGGACTGTATCAATGAAAGAAGATTGTTGGATTAGGATTGTATCCAGCAGAGAAGATGGTTGGATTAAGATTGTATCCAAATGGAGAAGATGGTTGGATTATGTGCATAAACTTACAACTATAAGAATACATTAGGAGCTGATGTTACACCGGAAAAGTTGAGATGCACACCAATACAAGGAAAATCATGCGTTTTATAGTGCATCTTAATCATGCGTTTTCAGTGCATCTTGTTAATCAAACTTATATTTTTTGAAATAATACTTTTCAGATTTTTAGTCAAGCTGCTTCTGTTGGCGCTTCTTTTCACTATTACATGAACCAAACCACTCAACAAATAAAGTATGCATTTAATGTGGGCTTTTCCTCTGATGATTGTCAACTCAAGGCCAACTATATTTTCAAGGGTTCAATATATCTAGAAAGGACTTACTGAGATTTATGTAAGGAGCATTGTTCCCGAGTGCAAACGTGAGAACTTATTGGATCACATGGTGGATGTAAATCGTTAAATAATTTGACTTAAGGGACATAATAACAGTCCTAAACAACAGTTTCTTAACTTGCGTCAGTGTTACTTATGTCTTTTATAAATATAGTTTTAAGATGTATTTATTTCACAGATAATCTGTTAGTTGTGTAACAATTGCAAATATACAATGAGAAGTTACTTTTAAAATTGTTTAATAATTTTTAGTTTACCCGTTAATTTGGTATTCGGTTTATTTCAGAACTAACAATTCTGAGCATCAAACTTTCAAAGCTAGAGAAAGATTTACTCAGCGAGTCTGTCATCTTGGGATTTATCATAATTACCCTTGCAGCGATAGTATTCTTCAGGAAACATGCAAACACCTGTAAGTTAACTCTCTTGAGACGGAGCCTTTTTGGACAGTCAGTGCCAAGACGGAGCTCTTTCTACAAGCCCTGCACTTATTTGCTAACAAACATTTGAATGAGATTCAATGCTTAAAATTTCATAAAATATTCCTCTGTGGCTGCTTATGCCTTCTGACATATTTCATGGTCACACATTTTTCAAGCATTTAAAGGGGTCAAAAGGTATTATAAAACCTGCTGTTGAGATCCCATTGAATTCAGCTACACACTTTGCTGCAGTTTCTACTCCAAGGTCACTCAAAAGGTTACTCCAATTGACCAATTTTGTTTCAAACAATGATATGCTAAATGCAGAAATTTTATGGTCGTTAAAATGTGTTAATTCAAACTATTCATTTTCTTCACAAGTGGACATTGTGCCACTATTCGAAAGGATGTTTCCGAATTGTGAAATAGCAAAATCAATGAGATTAGGGGAAACCAAAATAATGTCCATGTCATGTTTTGGTATTGCCCCTTATTTTACTTTCTTGCTGGAAAGAACAACAAATGATTTTCCATATGTCCTTCTGCTTGATGAGTCATTAAACAAAGACCTTAAAAAGAAACAACTTGACATTTATATCAGGATGTGGGATTATGACAAAGTCAAGACTCGCTATTACACTTCGGATTTCATTGGCCACTCTTGTGCCTCTGATGTGTTGGAGTCCTTTACAAGAAAAAGTAGTCAACAGCATCGGACTCAATCATATTGTTCAATTGTCGATGGATAGACCCAATGTTAATTGGGCCATATTTTAAAAAAATGCAAGAAAAAATAAGTATGAATTTCCAGCATCGTCTAATTGACATTGGCTCTTGTGGACTTCATACACTGCACAATAGTTTCAAGGCAGCTATTGATTCTACTCACTGGGGAGCATCCCAGATTTTGTCAGCACTGCACACCCTTTTTAAAGATAAAGACACTCCAGCTCCCAGAGAAGATTACAAAAAAGTAACAGGACAGTCTATGTATCCTCTGAACTTCTGCTCCCATCGTTGGGTCAAGAATGCAGCAGCATAACAGAGGGCTTTGGATATTTTTCCCTATATGTTTCAATATATCGCAAAAGTAGAAAAACGAGAACTGAAGAATCCATCGACCAACTCCTATGAAATAGTTAGAGAGTGGATAAATAACCCTCTATCGAGGACAAGACTTGCTTTTATAATAAGTCTTGCAAGACCCATAGAGCTTTTTATAAATATATATCCCGGTGACAAGCTAATGTTGCCTTTCATGGTAAAAGATTTAGAAAAACTATTGAGCGGGCTTATATCTCGTTTTATAAAACACAAAACACTTGAAGCAAATACTATTGAAAAATTACTCAAAGTTGAAAGGAAATCAGATAAACTATTAAAAATTTATTCAGAAATAGAGATTGGTTTTGTTGCAGAGGGTCTTCTCAAGGAAGCAAAAGTAAAGAAATTAATTAGTGATAAAGGAGTTGTAGAATTTAAATTACAGTGCACAGAGATGATTGCGATTCTGGTAGAAAAACAAATAGCAAAGTCTCCCCTGAATTAGAATTTAGTGAGACACATTGAGTTGCCTGGACCCAGAAGAAATTAGCAACAAAGAAATTGGTTATAACCTGTCTAGTTTTTGACATGTCCTTAACAATTTAGTGTCTCTTAAAAGAGCACATTTGAATGAATGTGATGGAATACTGTCTGTATTTAGAGACTTCCTAGAGTGTTACAGGCTTTCCCAGGAAATATCAACATTCAGTAATTCTGAAGGAAGACTTGATTGCCTGTATAATTCATTATTAAATGGAACAGAAAAGTTTGCAAGCTGTGGCCGATTATTAATGTTTTATTGCTTCTGTCACATGAACATGGACGTGGATTTTCATTGAACCGGGATTCAACACAAACAAACATATCTGAGAAGGTTTTAGTCAGCAAACGCATTATAAAAGACCATCTTGAACATGTGGGAGGCCTTGCTAATGTTGTGACACAAGACCTCCAGACTGCCGCTCAACAAGGAAGAAAGATTTATGGTTAATATTTAGACAGCAAAAGAAGAGGAAGAGAAGAGGCAAAAGTGTTCAAAAAGAAAGTTGGCAGAGACTGATATAGATAGATTTAAATTTAAAAAACGGAAGATGGAAAAAGAAATTGAATTTTTGACCCAAGATGCAGACAAAACTGCAGAGAAAGCTGAGACTTTGCAAAGTTTTCCTCATATTTCTAAAGCTAATGCTATGAGAGTTAAGGCAAAAGAAAAGTTGCAACAGCTCACTAATATCAATGTTGAGATTGAGGAAAAGATGAAGTTTTTAGGAAACCTTTAATATTATTTAGTAACATCCCTTACATTACAATTAATCATCCTCCATAAAACATTGCATTAAGAAGAATTGTAAAGATATTTTTCCTCTTTTGTATTTATTTTAGTGTGTAATCATTTCATTTTTTTAAATAATCTAATTTCATTTTATCATGTCCACTGCAATAGATGTTTAAATAATTATTACAGTATACATGCATTGAACTATGTAAAATGACTATTTTTATGATATTATGGATGTATTACTATATTATTTAGTCCAGGAATTGGAAAGTTAATGGTAAGTAAAAATATTATATTATATTGTTTTGTAAAGTTTACCTATTTTATTATTGATAGCATTATATTTTAAAACATTACCAGGATTATGAATGTAAATTTTTAAAGAAAAAGCTTGAAAATCGACCGGAATAATGTCAATAAAAAGTCAGGAATTTTGTTTTGAAAAAAATTTGGGAACCATGGGTATAATATAAGATGACAGAATACCATAAGTGTCAATGGAAGCCATCTTTAAGACGAGAAAAGCTCGTCTAACATTCCTATATAAAGTGGTCATGGGGCTAGTGCCGGCCATCCCAGCAAACACGTATCTCAACCCACAGAAGACAGGTCGCTTAATCAGAGCCAAACTCTCACCAAACACTGACGTCACCTCTAACAACCCCATCCATAAGCAATTACATCCGGAACAATAGCAAATTCTTCACTGTGTCTAGGTATAATGCATTCCAATATAATCAATCATTTTCCCCATGCACAGTCATCGCTTGGAACCACCTGAACAATACCGCCACCAACTTGACATCAATCGAGAGCTTCAAAATTGTCCTAGCTACGCTAGGAGCTGTTAAAATACCAGCATCCCCAACTGCTGCACATATGCCAATACATGGATTCAGTAACTTACCCTACCAGATCCAGAAATGGTGAGATGAGCAAGAAATGCGAGAAGAAATGCGAGAAGAAATGCGAGAAGCAATGTGATTAGCTGTGACAAAGAACAGTCAGCCAATCTTAAAGTTTTTAATATTGGGTCGATTATTTAGTCTTTTTAACCAACTTGAGTGAATTTTGGGCATTAATTTAATGCAAGTGAATTTTAATTATAATTAAACATAGATATTGCATTACATCTGCCATGAGAAATTTAGGATAAATTATTGACAGTTGTATATCAACTGTATTAGGCGTGTATCCAAGTTGGAGAAGATGATTGGATTAGGATTGTAACCAACATGGAGAAGATGGTTGTATTAGGACCATATCAAACATGAAGAAGTTTGTTGGATTTCGACTGTATCTATCATGGAGGAGATGGTTGGATTAGGACTGTATCAATGAAAGAAGATGGATTAGGATTGTATCAATGAAAGAAAGATGGATTAGGATTGTATCAATGAAAGAAGATGAATTAGGAATGTATCAATGAAAGAAGATGGTTGGATTAGGACTGTATCAATGAAAGAAGATGGATTAGGATAGTATCAATGAAAGAAGATGGATTAGGACTGTATCAATGACAGAAGATGGTTGGATAAGGATTGTATCAATGAAAGAAGATGGATTAGGACTGTATCAATGAAAGAAGATGGATTAGGACTGTGTCAATGAAAGAAGATGGATTAGGATAGTATCAATGAAAGAAGATGGATTAGGACTGTATCAATGAAAGAAGATGGATTAGGACTGTATCAATGAAAGAAGATGGATTAGGATTGTACCCAGCATAGAGAATTTGGTTGGATTAAGATTGTATCCCAATGGAGAAGATGGTGGGATTAGGGCTGTATCCAAAGGGAGAAGATGGTTGTATTATGTGCATAAACTTACAACTATAAGAATACATTAGTAGCTGACTGCACTGTTGTTACCCTGGTTTCAGACAGAAAAGTTGAGATGCACAACATTACAAGGAAAATCATGCGTTTTCAGTGCATCCTGTTAATCAAAAGAATATTTTTGAAATAAAACTTGTCAGATTTTTAGTCAAGCTGCTTCTGAGGAGGTTCCTTTTCACTACTACATAAACCAAAGCACTCAACAAATGACGTATGTATTGCATGTTGGCTTTTCCTCTGATGATTGTCAACTCAAGGCCAACTTTATTTTCAAGGTTCAATATATCTGGAAAGGACTTAATCAGATTAAAGTAAGGAGCATTGTTCCCGAGTGCAAACTTAAGAATTTATTTGATCAGATGGTGGTTTTGAATCTTTAATTATTTTGACTTAAGGGACATAATCACAGTTCATAAACACAGTTTCTTAGCTTGTGTCGGTGTTACTTATGTCTTTTATAAATATAGTTTTAAGATGTATTTATATTGAAGATAATCAGTTGTGTAACAATAGCAAAATATACCAATGAGAATTTGCTTTTAAAATTTTTAGTTTGCACATAAATTTGGTATTCTGTTTATTTCAGAACCGACAATTCAGAGCTTTCAACTCACAAAGCGAGAGTAAGTTTTACTCCGCCAGTCTGTCATCTTGGGAATTTTCATAATTACCCTAGCAGCGATTGTATTCTTCAGGAAACACGCAAACACCTGTAAGTCAACTCTCTTGACAGGGAGCCTTTTTAGTACAGTCAGTGCCAAGAAGACGAGCCCTTTTCACAAACCCTGCACTTAATTTGCAAACAAACATTTGAATGAGATTCATTGCTCAAAACTGCATAAAATATTTCCCTGGAGATGCTTATGCCTTCTGACTTATTTCATGGTCATACATTTTTTAAGCATTTAAAGGGGTCAATAGGTTTAATATAAGATGACAGAATAACATAACTGTCAATGGAAGTCATCATTAAAGTGGCAAGATGACCAAGAAATGCGAGAAGCAATGTGATTAGCTGGTACAAAGAACAGCCAGCCAATCTCAAGGTTTTTAATATTGGGTCGATTATTTAGTCTTTTTCACCAACTTGAGTGAATTTTGGGTATTAATTAAATGCAACTGAATTGTATTTATAATTAAATATAGATATTGCATTACAACATCTGCCATGAGAAATTTAGGATGAATTATTGACAGATGTATAATAACTCTTTTAGGCTTGTATCCAAGATGGAAAAGACGGTTGGATTAGGTCTGTATCAAACATGGAGAAGATGGTTGGATTGGACTGTATCCAACATGGAGAAGATGGTTGGATTGGACCGTATCCAACATGGAGAAGATGGTTGATTGGACTGTATTGAAAGTGTGTGCATATCTATTTTCGGCATCACAACTATAACTGTTATAACTTTATCCTGATGTCAAGGAATCATGTGATTTATTTAGCGTATATAATAAATTAATGCGTAAAGTACATCTGACACTGTTGCTTCTTATGAGAGAGAGAGAGAGAGAGAGAGAGAGAGAGAGAGAGGGAGAGAGAGAGAGAGAGAGAGAGAGAGAGAGAGAGAGAGAGAGAGAGAGAGACAGTCATCGTGAAGTTGGATATAATAGACCAGACGAAATATTTGACATCAGCCATACTTGACCTTACCATTCACCAGTGTGGGGGGCTCGTTAAACCAGCCATACCAGTCCAGATGCACTCCAGTCAAACCACGCCAACGGCCGAAACCATTCACTACAGGTAGGCCCGTCAAAAGAGCCCATACCAATCATAAATATCAGCCACAGTGGAGCACGTCAAAAAAGCCTTGTTAGCCATACCAACCATGGGGCTCGTCAAAACAGCTATAGTAGCCAAATGACCCATTTAAGCGAAACCAGCCATATTTAGCCAAAAGCAGCCATACAATTCAAGATGTACTCCAGGCAAACAAGCCGTGACCATCTGCCAAAGCCATTTCAGTCAAAACTATTGGCCACAGTCGAAGACCATCAAAATAGCCATACGCGGCCGGTCATATGTCTTCATACAAACACATGCATTACACTTTTTAAGATGCCCCAATCTCAGTGCCATCTGTCGAGGGTATGAGAATCACTGTTATGTGTAGAGTGTTGTTGATAGGGAAAAGATGTTAGTTAGAGATTTTATGTGCAGCCGTATCGTTTGTGTGAGCGTGTTGTGACGTAATTGTGTAATGGGAAGTGATGCGTTAGTTTTAGTGTTGTTAGAGAAGATAGATGGCAGATGTGTTTCATTGACTGTTGTGAATTGAATACTGCTAAGTGTTGTGCTGAGAAATTAAGTATCAAACATAGTTTGGGAATTGCGGTTAATTAAATTAAGAGTTGTGCTGAAAGGATTTGATTGTTGCTTCGACATTAGGTATCAACCTTGGTTTGTGAATTGTGGTTAAATAAACTTCTGTTTACAACAAACCGGTTGATGTTTGTTGCATTGGTGACTGTTGCTGTATGATGTACTGCTGAACGGAATGAAGTGAAAGACTTGGCCATACAGAAGAATCGCTTCTGGCACATCTGTCTGAGGCTGTGTGTCGCTTGTCCGAAGTCGTCTGAGGTGCTCGTCGTGTGTCTCCTGTCCCAGCTGAAGCAACTGTCCAATGCTGTGACCCGCTGATTGGGTTGTTCCGAGTTTTACACCGCTGTTGCTGTACATCTCTGTGGCTATTCAATGCTGTTGCAGTACACCGCTGCTGAAGTATCCTGCCGCTGTGTCCCGCTGATTGCTGTGTCCTGCTGTTTGCTGCGCTTCGCTGATAACTCTACCCCGCTGGTTCTGTACACCGCTGTACCTGGCACAAAGCAAACCACCTACGAACCAGATCGTCACTGTGCCGCATCTAGATCATCTAGATCATCACCGCACCACCGACCGGATCGTAACTGTGCCGCCACCAGAACATCGCTGCACCTACAACCGGAGTGCCTATGCATCTACCACCAGTGCATGCTACTGGGTCAACAAAGTAGGCCCAATTAGACACTATTACCTAAAACTGTGACATTAATATATTTTGTGTGGCGAGGTGAAGTACAGGTTAAGTAACATGTTAAGTACATAAGTATTATTATTATAGTTATTTAAGATTATAGTATTTATCTTATATTGAGAAAAGCTGTACAGTATTTAAACATATAAATTTGTAGGGGTAAATAATTATAAATGGAAACAAGAAGCAAAGCTAAGAGAACCATATCGGAAATAATAGCCGAAATTCGGGAGGTGGGAGAAAAGGACCTCAGATTTACGGGACAGGAGTTAAATACATATGTAAGGGACCAATGGGGGAAAATACAAGAAGAGGAGCGAGAAGAAAAAAGAAGAAGGGAAGAAGAAAAAAGGAGAAGGGAAGAGCGAGAAGAAAAGATAAGAGTAGAAGATAGGGAACAGGAACTTAAGAAATTAAAAATAGAAGCAGATAAAGAAATTGAATTGGCCAAAATAAAAAATGGAGCGGCACAACATTATAATAGTGACGAAAAAAGACCCAACAAAAACTATCACTTACTCAAATGCCTCCCTAAATACGACAGCGACAAGGAACTGGACGACTACATTGTAAACTTTGAACACATTGCCAGACAAAACGGGGTACCAAAACAGGAATGGATCACGGAATTACAGGTGAGGTTGACAGGGGATCTACAGTCATTTCTAATGACTGAGGACATAAGGAAAAGGTTAGACGATTACGAGACAGTAAAACTGTTACTTCTGAAACATGGAGGATACAATGAGGAAAAGTACAGGGGAAAATGGAACGAGCTGACACCTCTGAATGATAACTTCAGGGAGTTTCATTCTAACTTAGTAAGGAGCTTAGATAATTGGGTGGATAGCTCGAAAACAGAAAAAACTTTTGAAGGGCTAAAGGATTTATTGTGTCGTAATAAATTATTGGTTAACATGAATGGGGAAACAGTTAAAAGTGTTTTAGTACAAAACCCGACCAAATGCGAGGACGTATTGCGCCACATAGATAACATTAAAGCAGCAGGGAATGACAAAATAGCTAAGGGTAACAAATCAACTTTTGCGGCAGGGAGTGCCGACTACTGGGAAGGTCAACGTGGAGCCGAACGAAGAAGATCGGCGGAAGGGAGATTAACGGGAGTTAAAGGAGTCTGTTTTTTGTGTGGACGGGAGGGTCACTGGAAGAATAATTGCCCTCGGCGACAGGAACATAGAGGGTGGACACAGAACAGGACAAGGGAAAACAGGGGAAGACCGGCAGGTAGAAACTACAACCAGAGAGAAGACTATAGACACTCTCCCCCCATGCAGAGATATGAGACTAGCTGACTGCACAGTCAGGGTATGCCACGAAGAAAACAACGGTATAATCGAGATAGAAATACGCCTAAACCGTTGTTAGGACAAACGCATTCAGTTGGCATGGCAGAAGACACACAAGGGACTTCAACAGGGAGATTATTTTTAGAAAAAGGGAAATTATTTGGGAACGAGGTTTCCATACTCAGGGATACAGGATGCACAATAGTTGGGTGCAGAAAAGGGTTAGTTCCTAGGCAGCAGTTTACGAATGTAAATTATGATTTGAGACTTATAGATGGGACAATAAAGAGTTACAAAACTGCTTATGTAGACATAGATACTAAGTATTTGAAGGGCACATTTTTGGCCGCCCTGTTCGAGAACCCAGTTGCCGATCTAATTGTAGGGAATGTAGGAGAAGAAACACGGATAGCATTATATCAATATGGAAATGTTGTGACGAGAGCACAGAGTACAAGAGAAAGGGAGAAGGATAGGACAACAGAAAGTATCATCGGAGAAGGACCAGTACCTGGGTTCCCAGAAAATATGAACATGAAAGAGGAACAAATAAAAGACCAGAAATTAAATAACTATTGGGATAAAGCAAAAACTAATAGCGTGGAGCATACAAGACAGGGAGTCATCACGTTTCAAAATAGAAATGGGTATCTGTATAGGGTATTTACCAACAGGACTAGTAGTAAAGTTGACAGAAAATTAGTTGTTCCACTAAAATGCAGGCCGATAGTGTTAAAAACTGCTCACGAGTCGGCTTTGGCTGGACACATGTCCGTCAGGAGGACAAAATACCGTATCTGTTCCGAATTTTTTTGGCCGAACATGAACAAAGAAATCACCAACTATGTTAAAACATGTCCCATATGCCAGAAAGCTCGACCTCCAGGTAGATTTAAACCCATTGAGTTAGGACGGATGCAAATCATTGGGGTACCTTTCCAAAAAGTTGCAATAGATATTGTTGGACCCCTACAAACGAGCACTAAGAAAAATAGATATATACTTACATTAATTGATATGGCAACCCGGTGGCCCGAGGCAGTTCCATTGAAAAATGTGACAACAAAAGACGTATGTGAAGCACTAGTTACTATCTTTACAAGAATGGGTTTTCCTGAGGTAATCTTGTCAGATAATGGGCCTCAATTTTCGTCCGAGTTATACGGGCAGGTGTGTGATCTCCTTAATATTAGCACCAATCATTCGTCAATATACCATCCACAATCGAACGGAATGGTGGAGAGGTTAAATGGCACTTTAAAAAACATGTTAAGAAAAGTAGCTAAAAATGAACCCGAAAACTGGGATATCGTTTTACCGGCCATACTGTTTGCCTACAGGGAAGTTCCCAATGAGACCACGTTGATTTCACCATATGAATTGATGTTTGGTAGAAAAGTAAGAGGCCCTATGTCCATTCTAAAAACGTTATTTACAAAGGAAAATATTGAGGAAGAAAATAAAACCATATATGAATACATTATTGATCTGAGGAATAGATTGAAAACCGGTTTGGAGGAGGCCCAAGCCAACACAAAAGCTAAGACAGCAAAACATAAATTGTATTATGACCGCAATGCAGTTGTCAAAGACATTCATATAGGCGAGAAAGTATTAGTGCTTAAGCCAAGGAAAGGAAACAAGTTGACATTGAATTCAGAGGGACCGTATGAAGTAACTAGAATTTTATCAAAATTTAATGTTGAGGTTAAAAGAGGACAGAAGAAGAAAGTTTATCATCTCAATAGGATTGTCAAGTATTTTGACAGAGAGGGATCAACTATTAATAAAGAGGAGAACAAAATTAACGTTAACCATGGTGGGGTGGCCGTGGTGATAGCGGAGGACAGCACAAACACAGACGAGGAAGAACTGAATGTACCGACAATAAATGTAGCTGAATCCACGGAGGTAGACATTAATAAGGAATTAAATGATAAACAGATGGAAGAAATAAAGAAGATTTTACATGAATTCCAAGGAGTAATTTCTGATATTCCGGGAAAATCATCAATAGGAGAACATAAAATTGAACTGTTAGATAAAAAACCGATAACATTAAAACCCTACATTATCCCAGCTCATATGATGGGAAAGCTAAGGGAAGAAATTAAAGTGATGTTAGACCTGGGAATCATAGAAGAATCCAACTCACCATATTCTTCACCTTTAGTGTTAATAAAGAAGAAAGATGGCTCGTTAAGAACTTGTGTCGACTATAGGAGACTTAATGCTGTAACCAGAACAGTTGCTGAAGTTATTCCAAATCAGGATGTGACACTAGCTCACATGGCAAAAGCATTGTTTTTTAGTAAATTAGATTTAACTAAGGGCTACTGGCAGATACCAATACACGATGCTAGTAAAGAATATACTGCTTTTCAGGGGCCAGAGGGACTTTATCAATTTAAATATATGCCGTTCGGATTAGCTACCGCCCCGGCAACATTTAACAGGATAATAAGGAAACTCTTCGGGCAGTTAGATCACGTAGTGACATATTTTGATGACATTTGCATACATACAGAGGACTGGGAAACCCATATTAAGGTCCTAAGGCAAGTCTTCACTATCCTGAAGGAATCAGGATTTACCGTTAAACCAAGTAAGTTGGAGCTGGGGAAAAAGTCTATTAATTTTGTGGGACACACGGTAGGAGGTGGATTACTAAAACCGGACGACAACAATTTAAATAAAGTGTTGACAATAGAAAACCCAAGGACCAAGAAACAAGTTAGAAGTTTGGTGGGTCTCATTTCTTATTACAATAAGTTCATACCTAACTTTTCTACACTTACGGCACCTTTGACGGACCTGACACAAAAAGGTAAACCGAATAATATCATTTGGACGGGCGAATGCCAACAGGCATTAGACACAATACAAATGTATTTAACTAGTAAACCTATTTTAATGTTACCAGACTATAGCAAAACCTTTACAATTAGAACTGACGCTTCAACCAAGGGAATGGGGGCATGTCTTTTACAGAACAGAAACAACATCCTTCATCCCATTAAGTACATAAGTCGTAAACTAATGGATAGGGAAACGCGCTATTCAACAATAGAAAGGGAATGCTTGGCCATAATATGGG
>CAXITT010000581.1:301759-312373 GCA_964033795.1 Lymnaea stagnalis | reverse complement strand
CAAGTCAACCTATGTCATAGATGTGGAAACTGCACCTGCAAATTTGTAGATGGAGCTGATAGAGCTGTAATGGGAAGTTTAGAAGGCTTCCAATTGTTGCATTGTATAATAAGTTAATAACTTGTTTGTTTACACCGAAATAGTACATTTTTTAAAGATAGAAAAGTCTTTGGTTGATTTTTTAATACAAAATTTGGCTGTGTTCATGCCATGTCATCCATCTATCCTTGTGGCGCTATGGCCCATGTAGGGCTTTGGCCTGCCTCACTACTTCCTTCCACTCAGACCTAATTAATGCTTTTCTTTTCCATGCTTGGATTACCAGCTGCTGTAGATCTTTTTCCACATCCTAGGTCTGCCTTTGAGCCATTTTCCTCTGAGTTTGGTGATGTACCGGCTTCCCTCTTCTGTCATGTGGCATTCTCTTTAAGTGTCCTGCCCAGCGTAGCCTGCCCTTTTTTATTTCTGCTACTAGCGTGGAATCCTGATATAGACTGTACAATTTCGGGTTGGTACGTATTCTCCATCCATATTCATCCTTTGTCATTTAATTCCCGGAGAAATTTTCTCTCCCATGTGTTTAATAGGTTTTCTGCTGTTTTTGTTTGGGTCCAAGTCATGCCCTGTCAGCTTATTATTAATGGTGATACTTAGATACTTTTGTGTCTACTTCCTCAATACTGTGATTATTTATTGTGAGATCTGTAATTGAGTGATTCCCCCTTTGGAAAGTGACAACCATTTCTTTCAGTTTTGAGATATTTAACTAAAGAAAATTTTCATTGCACCAACTGATAAAGCTAGTAAGTTGTGATATGCTTTCCCCTTCAGATATTAAGCAATGATAGCATCCTCAGTAAATTTAATTATTGGAACGGTGTTGCTTGGGCTCTGGGTATTATTGGTATATATTGTATACAGGACAGGGAACGCAACCTTGTGGTACCCCGGTACATATTTCTCTACTTAATGATATTTCGTCATTCAACTTGAAATATTTGTTAAAAAGTTCAGTAGCCTTGCTTGAAAAGCTAACATATAAAGTTTTTTAATCATAGGGTGTGGTTGGATAGTGTTAAATGCTGATGAGAAGTCAAAGATTGATTGATTGAATACTTTATTAGCGCTAAGTATCCATGCTATTTTAGCATGCTCACTGCGCTCTCAGTGATGGCATCTGGGGCGTCGCAGGGGTTGTCGGAATGATTCATTGTTCGTCGCCTGTAGGGGACGCCATCTCCGGGTTTGAATTTAGAGTTTCCTTCTTAGATGAGTTGCCGACCAAGGTTAACATGTCCCATCTACCCTGGGTGCTGGAAGGGTTTATGCTTGACTGGGTTTTGGCTGGAATTGAACTCCCGACCACCAACTTGAGATTTGCTCAGTTTAGACCACTCAGCCACCCAGCACTTCCAAGAAAAGCACCCTAGCATATTTTTTAAAGCTGTCAAGGTGATGGTAAAGTCTTTCCAATACAGTAAAACCTCCCTTTGCAACCCGCTCTTAAATGAATTCCTCCAACATATGACCGAAAAAAAATTCACCAATGCTTTGTAATATATAAAGACCTCTCTTAAACGACTCCCTCAAAAACGCGACTTGCAACCTTCAAATAATTCAATTTTACGACTTAGCACCTGAAAAAGTCAGATTCCAAAGCAATGCTATATTTGTGCGCTTGGAGAAGACAGTTTCGTTTACGACTTTTAACAACAGGCGATGCACTAAAGCAGCTAGGAAGTAGTGAAGGGGAAATAACGCTTGTACCGTAAATTTGTCTTTTGAAATACTCCAGTTATGGCCTGAGCAGGGGCCTTTCAGACCTTGCTGACACCATGTCTGGTGTTCAAAGAGACATACTAAAGGAACATGCACGGGTGGGGGGGGGGGATCATGAAAACAAACAGAAATAACAGATTTCTTTCAATAAAAAAAACTATTCAATGACAGGATAAAAATAATTACAACAATTTTAATGCGCTTATCTTATACATAAATAGTTTTAACTCTAAGCATGTACTCAGCACTTACACAGCTTTTAAACAACTACCAAATGAGCATTGGAATTAATGAGGAATAGGAAGATAATGACTGTATTGGTTGTGAGACAATATGAGTTTATATTGGTTGTGAGACAGAGTTTAGAGAAAATATGAGTTTATATTGGTTGTGAGACAGAGTTTAATCTATAATTCTGAATGTAAGATGGTGCCTATACTTAATGGTATGTGTATTTTTTTTACTTGTTTACTTAATTTTCTAAGTGTCGTTTTTTGAAAATGTCCTACCTCTTTTTTAAGACCCCCACCAAATAACGCACTCGTTTCTATGGCAAATTCAAGGTCGCAAACTGAAGTTTTACTGTAATAGTAAGATAGTATCCTCTGTATTTCTGTAGGTAATGACTTCACGTATGTAATAATACCAATAATCATAATGTTCATATGAATTACTCTTTAGAATGCTGTTAAACTTAGTATTATAGTTGTAGTTTTATTGTTGTTGTTTTTTTTGTTTGATTGTAGGCACAATTTTTAAAAAAACCTACTTCAATTGGTCATCCTTGTCATGGTAAAGTTTTAAGTCCAGTTTTGACATCTTTATATGAAGTTTTCAATTTCTAGCTTGGTCATCTGCATGTGATATTTTCAAAGTCCAGTTCTCACATTTTCATGTGAAGTTTACAATGTCCATCTTGGTAATCTGCATGTGAAGTTTTCAATGTTTAGTTCTGACATTTTCATGTAAAATTTTTAAAGTCCCGTTTGGTCATCTCCGTGGCTTTCATTAATACATTCAACCAAACAAATTTGAGGAGACTCAACTGGAGGAATACAATTTTAAACATAATTTACACTTCTATTCTAAACTTAATATTTTAACCATATTTCTTGTCTAAATTTAATATTCTAACTATACTTCCAATCTATATTTAATATTTTAATCACACCTCTAGTATAAACTTATTATTCAAGTTCATTAAGTAAACATTCTGTTTTAAACAGGACACGACAGATACTTAAGATGAGCTCAATCAGGGTGAATTCTTTCCCTCAAAGTTAACACTGAAAATTATGCACTTATTTGTTCAACAGTGTTAGAATTTAACAGTGTGCTCCTCTGGCTTTAACAAAATCAAACAATCGCTCTTAATTAAAGTTAATATTGTCACTAAGGGAGTGAAGTTCTGTGGTATTTGATGCCTGATTATTGCACTTGAAACACACATCAGATGTGTTTAAATTGCCCTGGTTTAAAAATTTTGTCTTAGAAAGAATATTTGCTGGATATGTGCAAAAAATGAATACATACAATGAAATCAAAACACATTATCTGGATAAAGAAAAGAATCTTATCTTACCTTATCTTATCTTATAGTGTTGAAATGTAGCAAAAAAGCTGCAATGGTAAAACATCATGGGTAACTTTTATGGTCCTGAGCAGAACTATCCTAATGGGACCCTGATGGTAAACTCCTTCACTTTGAGTGTGACTCATTGAAGAATGTGTTCTCTAATCTGTATGACAAATTAATTCTGACTTTGTCATACAAACACACTCATACATTTTTACACTGGCTATTTATTTTAATACATTTGAGATTAAAAATAAATATTGTGAATTTTCATTAACTATAAAACTAAAAATTGTGAATGTTAACAAAATTGTATTATTTTTAAAATAATAAAATATCTGCCTTATGATAATTATAGTTTATAACATCCTACAGTTGTAAATAAATTGTAATTTAATGTGATGCTTATTGGTAAGCCCTTGACCATGTGTTGTTAACCCTAGAGAGCCACAAACATGATGTTTTTAACATAGTCAGATCCAACTGAGTGGCTCATCTAGGTCTAGATAGATGCTTTATAAAATCTTTGTCGACCCCCCCCCCCTAAAAAAAGTAACGAATTATATTATCATTTAATTAAAGCTTACATTATACTCATGCACCAGACTTGTTTCCCCAGGAAATCAAAAAATAGTACAATTCCATCTCAATATTGTCTCAGAATAGTACAATACTGTACAAATTAGTATACTTGTAGCAATAAAAGGGGCAAATTCTTTAACTGAGTACACATTTTATAAATATTTAAATACCTTGTGTATTGATGACGCTTGCTGAACTTTTAAGCTGTTGGAGTGGAGTTCTTTTGCACTGAAAGTTTCATCCAAGTCCAAGCAGCTTCCTGATTTTCTCTCCTCTGTTGTTTTTGGGCTATTATTTTGTTCCTTGGTCTGTGCATGTTTTCAGGAGCATAGAGAATATTCTCTTGCACGCAGCACTGGAGTGAGTTTCAGGAACATAGAGAATATTCTCTTGCACGCAGCACTGGAGTGAGGTATGGTGAGGATCCCTTTCACTACATGGGCAAGATTCTTAAGGGCTGGGTGCTTTTGGCAAATTGTTTGCCAAATCCTGTCAACTCTTACCCCATACTCAATGTTCCTCTGCTGATGCCTTTCAAACTCTTCATAGATGGTGTCAACATCAGTCCCTTTAGGGATCAGAATGGGGAATCTGGTAAGGAAGTATTCTAGCTGGTGTTGTTTAACCTCCTTTTTGGATCAAATACAGAAGCATTCTGAAGTGCAGGATCTGATAGGGAAGTCTTTTTCAGAAGGTAGTCAAGCACCATCTCAAAATATTTTCCAACAGAAGCAAAACACTACACAACCCCCTTGTCTCTGGGGCTGTACTTTTCTTTGTTTTGCAGAATGGTCTTTGCCTGAGATCCAACAATCAGGTCAGCATCATCTTTCTGACTGCTTCTTAGCTTGTATTGGAACTGAAAGACAAAAAAAAGTATTAACTAGTACTGAAGTTATTATGATAAACAATTTAGATGATAATTTAAAACAAAAGAAATGTATTAAATTTGTCCAACTAACTACAACATAAATGCATACATTAACATAACCAATCTACACAAGCTCATCTCGTCAATACCATTAACTGCTGTTGGCAAGAAAAATCTGCTGTACAAGTCACCAATTAGGCTGCAGGGGTTCTCCTTCAGCATGATGATCATGGCTTCTTCTGCCTGCAGTTGGACAAGTACCTGTAAAAATAACCATGTGTCATAAAAATACTATTAAGTACAACAGTATGGTAAGGTAAATAATACAAAATTACTAATGTCCACTACAGACAACTTTGCACAAAATAAAATGAATCGTAAGAAAATATTGCTGGTCCAATGAAATGTGAGTAAAATTATGCAGCATTCAAGACTCATGAAATATAAAAATTCATCTCACCTGATCATAAACTTTCAGTGTGTAAGACAAGAAATAGCAGTTAAGTTGATTTGTTGGTGACCGCAAAAAGTCATAAATGGCATCAACCTGCTTCACAGAGTAAGTTGTGCAATGTCCTTCCAACACAGCAGTTGTCTGCCTATCATGTGGTTTCTTATTTGGTTTGGAATTTGTATATTTTTCTTCATAAAAAAAGTGCATAAAGTGGTCCCAGTTTTCAAACAATCTTTTTAGGCATCTTGCAATACTAAGCCATCTGGTGCAGACATGCTTGATACTTTTCATCTGTTCTGCACCATACAGAACTTGCAGGTTCTTCAATTCACTATGTCTCTTCACACTTTTCTTGAAGAAGTAACAAACGTCAACCAGGACCTCCTCAACTTGGGGGAGACATGAAGCCCCCTTTTAGCTGCAAAATCCACCAGATGGAGGCAGCGTCATGCCAGATAAATGTCTTGCTTTCCTTTAGTAAAACTGTATACTCCATTGTATTGGCCAGTCATCACATTGGCATTGTCACAGCCAAATGCAATGCAGTTTACCCATGAAATGCCCTGTGAATTCAATTCATCTGCCATGATCTTAAATATATATTCTGTCCTGTGGCCGAGGATGCTTTGTACACCGGCAAAGCTGGGAGATGAGAATTTACAAGGCCACCCTATCCTTCAATGGTGACCTCTGGAGAGTACTGCTTTTTGTCTGAGTCTTTACTACCATCAGTAGCAATACTGAATGGCAATCTCGGCATCCTAATGGCTAATTTCTTCATAGTCATTGTAGACATTTCTAAAATCATAGCTGTTGCTATATCTCTGCCACATTTTATATCTGATATGAATAAAAGAAAATTAAATAATAAAGATATTAATGAAAATATCTGGTATGACACTAAAATAATTATTCCTATGGCACAAATCATCTTTAAAGCTGCACTCAAAAATTTGCTCTTTTTATTTTATTAAAACATAGCTTCTACACAAGCTACTTGATTTTGGAAAAGTGATTTTGAAATTAATATTCGCCACAAAAGCTTACTTCTTTCGCAATATGTCCCAAAGGCATTTTTCTTAATCAAAAATGTGTCAATAACATAATGTCACATGTCAATCTACTGTCACTAAAACACGACCCTTTCCTTAAACTATGCACAATATTGCCATGACTTTTGTCACCACATTGCCATGCAAACTCATCTGAAGCATTTGCCCATGCACACAAGTTCATACCATTCTTACAATGGGGACATTCGTATCTATCTGCAATGAGACCGGTACTCATGAGCCAATCTATCACACTTCTTTCGCCCTGACTTTCCAGACGATTCCAAAAACGGGCGTTAAATTCAGGCTCCATCTGCATAAATTTACCCAATATTTATCTAACTAAAACTGCTGACGATGCAAAAAAAAAAACAACAATCCAATTTTGAACTTACCGGGCACCCGGTCAAGCAATCAAGAATAGCAACAGACGTAATATTGAAGCACTCCTTTCTATATCCGCATCATTATAAAGTACCCAACAAAAAAAAAAAAATTCTCATCATTTTATCCAAATAGAACATAAAATAAAATTTTATGTCTATATTTAAAAATTATATTTCTTTTTTTCATTTATTATGAAAATTAAAACCCAAAATAAACAAATACAATATAATATTAAACATTCCTCGGGCGAATTAATACTAATACATAAAAATATTAAGTTATCTAAAAATAAACAAAGGGAAGTGACTCCCACATGTAAACACCGGAAAAAGACTACCCAACTACCATTAGCCCCAAGCGTCTCATATGCAAAATCTTCTTAATCAACAACCCCCACCTCCCCTCTCAGTGCGTACATAACATAATATAAAATATGATTGTCTAAACTTTAAAATAATATTACAGCCAATCGTTTTTCTTGTTCCATTCACTGCCAGATCTTTATTAGAAAGTGCTAAAACTTCAACAACCAAAAATGTATTTTATTTTATCGGAAAAAATTACCATAATCATAATCATGCTGATGCCTATCAAACTCTTCATAATATTTTTTCACAGAGTCTCTGAAAATCATAGAATTGGCGGGTCTCGGTGTACATCCATCCTCCTCATCCTCATGTCCCTTAGCCCTTGGACCGTTGGGGCGTCACAGATGACATGTCAACCATCCTCCTCCATTCCTCTCCGTCTTCAGCACTACCCACTGCATCGCCCAGTGTTAGTCCTGTCCACTCTTTGATGTTATCCTCCCATCTTTTTCTTTGTCTTCCTGTTCTTCTCCCTCCTCTTGTGGTCCCATGCAATATTTCTTTGGCAAGCCCTTGTTGCCTTGTTACGTGGCTGTACCATTGTAGTTTGCGTTTTTTCACAGACACCAGTAGGTCATCGTACTCCCCAATTACCTACGAACCCTTTCTTTCAGTTTCATTGGAGATATGGTCCCTATAGCAGATGCCAAAAATGCTTCTGAAGCATCTCATCTCCATCACCTTTATTTTCCTTTCGAGATCGGCTGTTAATGTCCAGGATTCGCAGGCATACAGGAAAATGGAGAGGACTAATGACACTGATTAGCAGGTTATAAAAATAATTCCCCCCCCCCCACACACACATGTGAATTATGTACCAGCCTTCTAGCACGCCTAAATTAGGAAAAGTAAAGTACTGTAAAGGATAAAGTAAAAGTTAAAAGTAAAGCAGCAATATAAAAACATGTTGGTGGGAAGGTAAAATTAAGGCCAAGGCCGAGGCTTAAGAAAAGCCTAAGCCTAAATGAAATTTAAGCACGATTAATTATTTCTAGTGATATAAAATTAAAACTTCCTCTTCACCTGATGGAACTAAAGGCCTAAAAAAGCTTTTTTTTGTTCATGTACAATATCCATTTAACAAAATTGAACAAGATAAAAAAAAAAGGTAGCCGACAGTTCATGAATCTTTTGTCACTTACGACGCCATTGTGGGAAAAACAAGGAGAACTCTTCTGTCTTCAAAGATACGTTATAAAAGTTGCCCAATTGGATATATTTAGAAATTAGATTTAAATAATTTTTTAAAACATTTTATATACCTATCTACTTTGATATTTCTTTCTAGCCCACTGGATCCATGCACAGCAATGTAAAGGTGGTACTCGCAAGGGACCTCAATATCAGGGGGCGCATTGGCCCAGGGCGCTGCTTTTCCTTTACACGGTTGTGCATCCATTTCGGACAGAACGCGGCTCGAATTTTGAGGGTGGGGGCATGGGCGCCCGCAGAAACTTTCTAGGAGAGGGGGGGGGGCAAAAAATCGATTAACTTTCCAGGGGGGGGGAAAAAAATAGATATAATTGGGGGGGGGGGGGGGGGGGCAAAAATTGTTTAGTAATGTTTTAATATAGTTTTAATTTACTGTAGCGTATTTGTATGGTGAAAGAATGGACAGGACATCAGATTAGTTACTTTCTCTTTATTTTCTCTTTACTTTAATACATTTTTGGTCTATTTTTGGAGAAGGAGAGTCAAAGAAAATGGATACTTAAACTAGAAGGGAAAGACGAATCGCCTTCATCGCATATAAATTTAAAAGGCATGGTGGACGTACTCTTGAGAAAAGGAGCACAAGTGAACGATTGTCTTGAAATGACACCATTGATGGCGGCAGCTAAACACTCTGATACAGAGGGTGTGTTGAGAATATTGCTCGAAGCTGGAGCCGAAGTGAACAAAGTGGATTCTAAGGGTGTCAGTGCACTGCACGAAGCCGTGGTAGGTGGCTGTCTGAAGAATGTGGAAATTTTAATTGAATTTGGAGCAGATGTTAACCAGAAGTGCAATGATGGTTGCACGGCTCTGCACGCAGCTGTAGATGCGAAGGACGCACGTGGAAATACTGCTTTGCTGGCAGCAGCCAATGGCAATCGCGATAAAATTTTGGGAATTTTACTTGGCGCCGGATCTAATGTGAATCATCGAAACGCGAATGGTGAAACGGCTTTAATGAAAGCTGCTTGCTGTCTAAATGACAAAGCAATCAAGACTCTGAGTGAAGCTAATGCCGATGTGAATACGCGTCGTCTAGACAGCAAGGAGGACGCCATCTCCATTCTTGTTGACAGACTGTGTAAAACAGATATGACTCAGGGTGAGGTGCATGACAAAATTTTGTATCTCCTTGAGAGAGGAGGAAGTTCTTCATGTGTAAGTTTTCAGAATTTTTACTTTTTAATATCGAACGGTTGTTTGACCATTGTCCAGAGACTTGTCGAAGCTGGCCTGGGCCCAGGTGACATTAGCGTTGAGCAATTACAGTTTAGGTACAGAGATCTTCGTAGTGGCAAAACTTTCTCCCCATTTTGTTTCGCTCTTCTGTGCAATGAAGTGAAACTAGCTCGTTACTTTTCGGACATTTGGTATTTGACCAACTCAGACGTGTCATCATCAGCTGCTTACGAGAAAAGTGTTCGGCTGCAACTTGCGTGCAAACATCACCCGGAGTGTATTAAATTTCTGGAGGAATTCTTGTCACAACCGATGTCCCTACAAAAATTGTGTTTTGTCGCCGTGTCTACTTCAATAGGAACCGGGCCAGACAGAGAGCGAAAAATCCGAGATCTTTCTCTCCCAAACACGTTCAAGGACAAACTGAGGTTCAGTGCTGGCTGTGCGGCGGAACTACGTTTTGACGACGACCGACGGGCTGTAAAGTTAATGCCGGACAAAGCCAACTTTGACCTGGTTGTTGACGATCTGAGTGACGAAAGTGATTATGAAACTGATTTTGGTCATGAAATTGATTTTGATTATGAAACTGATTTTGATTATGAAAATTATTATGAAAAAGAAAATTCTTTTGATTATTCTTTTGATGATAATTATTATGAACCTGATTATTAAGATCATTATTTGGTTGTGACGAAAATAGAAGATGTTTTGATAAGTATTACCCTTATCTGTGGCCAGTGTTCTTACTCATACTAGAAATGGCATGTAAAAAAAGGAAGATGAACACATTATCTTTCTGACTATGCATTGTATTTTGCATTATGTTTAATAATATCATCATCTTCTTCTCTTCTTATATTTTAGGGGTCCACGATCAATTTGTTGATCATTCTGGCTGCTTTTTTAAATTCAAAGTTTGCCTTCTCTTAGATGGGTTGCCGATCAAGGCTAACGAGTCCCATCCACCCGGGGTGCTTGGAATGTTGGCTTTGGTGGGGATTGAACTCCAGACAACCAGCTTTTTTATTTGGTTTGAGACAGTTTAGACCGCTTGGGCATCTTTCAATATATATATATATATATATATATATATATATATATATATATATATATATATATATATATATATATATATATATATATACACT
>CAXITT010000581.1:250351-301227 GCA_964033795.1 Lymnaea stagnalis | reverse complement strand
CCAGCCATACAAAAGATTCTCTAAAACCAGCTTTACAAACGATTCTCTAAAACCAGCCAAAAATAGATTCTCTAAAACCAGCCATACAAAAGATTCTCTAAAACCAGCTTTACAAACGATTCTCTAAAACCAGCCAAAAATAGATTCTCTAAAACCAGCCATACAAAAGATTCTCTAAAACCAGCTTTACAAACGATTCTCTAAAACCAGCCAAAAATAGATTCTCTATATCCAGCCATACAAAAGATTCTCTAAAACCAGCTTTACAAACGATTCTCTAAAACCAGCCAAAAATAGATTCTCTATATCCAGCCATACAAAAGATTCTCTAAAACCAGCTTTACAAACGATTCTTTAAAACCAGCCATACAAATGATTTGAGACACTTATTTGAGAATATATTTATTAAAATTGGAACTTCTTTTTTCTTGATTGTTTTGTCTATTGTATTATTCTTGTTGTGCTTTAACCTGACATATTTAATGACCTTTACAGTAGTTGAATAATCTGGGTTTAAGACTGTTAATGGCTTTTAATTTACAAGTGTCATGCTTATTATTATTATGATTAAGTGTGCATCTTTTTGGACTATCATTATACGTATACAGGATTTTAAAAAAACCCAAATTATTTATCATCTAATGCTATGATGTAAAATGTACTTGAAAAAAAAATTATTTATATTTTTAAAAGACGGGGTTCCCCTATCTTTCCATTTTATCTCACCTTTCTCCAAGGAAATCCACGGATGAAAGTCATCCAAAAATTTTCTTCCTTGACTTGTTTTCACACTCTTTCCTTGTCACCCCCTTTTATTTAACTTAACGAGAGGACATGTTTATTCCATTTCGACATACTTTGAGTACTTGACTCGCAGAGTACAAGCTCAGCACACTATTATTTAGTCTAGTAAGAGCTTATAATCATAATCTGATGGGGCCGATGCGATTAATTAATCAACCTCTGCGTTATGGTAATAAGTCAACTCATTGTAATCACACACACACTATTCCCAATCCCCCTCTCTCTCTCCCCCCCCCCCCCCCCCCCCAACCTCACTCACTTCCTTTCTCTATCTTCCTTTCTCATCCTTAGAACTATAACGCCGCACTGTGTGGATTTAAAGAAGAAAATGTCCTTAAAACAAGAGATATTTTTTTTGTATAGTTTCCTTTCTCACATTCCTCCAAATGCCGCGGGATGAACAAAGAACGTTATGTCTTACTGTCAGTTAATCCTTGTATTAGTGTTTTGGCCTGATAAAAAAAATTTAAGGATGCGGCTATTCGGATCCGTTGAGAGTTTGGGTTTATTAAAAAAATAAAAAAAAAAATTATTGTTGGGTTTTTACGACAAAATTTGGTATCAAATGAAAGATAATCGAATGGACCATATGTTTGTAAACTTAATTCTTCAGTTTAACTAAAATAAACGAGCACAAATGACATCAGAATAGCATTTAGTCAAGATGGAACCGGAAACCCATCGCCGCTATTCGGACCCGGGTCCCATTACACTCAAGCTATTCGGATAGCATTTGTGGTAGTTTATTTTAGTTATTTATATAAATTATACACTATATCTTTCTGGTCATGTACATGTTACATCATAAAGTATTAATATGTAGGTATACATATATATATATATATATATATATAATTATATTATGCGGCAAATTATGCTTATAATTATAATTATAATAAGTAGTATCTTTTTCATTAGAAACTATATTATGATAATAATAATAGTAATAGCTTTTTATCTCTCCTCGTATTATCGTAATAACGTCGAACTTTTTTTAAAAAAGAGGTAAAGGGTAACAACAAATGATATTTATATTTGATAGCTCATTTATAAGATATTTTTTATGTTTTAAAAATAGGTCGTGATTTAGTAATATTATTATAACTGGAAGTGAAATTACTTTACCTAGAAGAAATATTTAGAAATTCAGATTCTAAAAATAGAAAAACAGGTTTATGCCCTTCCCCTTAAATAGGTTATTGGGAATTCCAACATTAAACATTCATTTTCATTTATGAGAAATACGTGTAAAAGCTTTGGGTAAACTGTAAGTAGAAATGAATGTAAAATTTAATAAAAAATACACAGTCAAAATAAGTTAAACATTTGTGTGTATTTTATGAAAAAAATCATGTTTTTTGAATAGTAAAAACACATTTTATTAATCTAAATGTTAGAAAAATGTAACGCCTGTGTTCTTATTTTACCTATTACCAGATAAAGTTACAATGCCAAAGAGACACACATCTAAAAAAAACTACACCGAGAGGTGCAAGTAAACCGTCCGACAGAAATGACGTGTGTAGATCTAAAACCAGCCATACAAATACAAACGATTGTCTAAAACCAGGTCCCAACGCAGGACCAACTTCTCATAACATCAGTGACAGCACTCTCGCATCGGTGACCGATACATTTGCAGAGTCACCAGGGAGAGAATTGTATCAAACTATCTCATCAGGTAACTTAGAAGATGTGATTAAACTGATTCAAACATCAGACGGAAAGACCAATGACGTCGAGCAGTCGACTCTAGACCAGGGGCTTTTGATGGCGTGCAGCGGAGGTCGCAAGTTTGTTGTCCGGCATCTCCTGCTCAAAGGCGCTTCCACCGAAACCAGAGACCCTATGGGCAACACCCCCCTCTTAGTCTCCGTTGAGAGAGGATTCGTAGACATCGCCAGGCTGCTCCTGGATAAAGGAGCTGACGTGAACGCAACAAACATATGCGATGATTCTGCTTCGACCTTATTCATGGGCAACACCCCCCTCTTGGTCTCCGTTGAGAAAGGATTCATAGAAATTGCCAGGCTGCTCCTCGACAAAGGTGCTGACGTGAACGCCTCAAACATACGCGGTGATTCGGCCTTGACCTTATCCGTTAGAACATGTGGGTCGAAAGATATGATCGGTCTGCTGTTAAAGCAAAAGTCTGTCAATGTCAATCACAGAAACAAAGATGGCTACACGTGTTGGATGAAAGCTGTGGAAGCTCTGGACTTTGACGCGTTGAAGCTTCTCATCAAATCAAGAAAAAACATCAACAAAAATGGGAACGACTGCAAAGGACAAACAAGTAGAAAATTAAGCAAGCAACTAGAAACGGATAGCAATGCCATCAAATGTTTTAATGTCGATGCCATCATATCACTGATAGAGCATGAGGAGAAGGGATACGAAAGTTCTCTGAGACTTGCAGTATTTCAACGCGATTTATACAGTGCTCGGTTTTTGATTGATTATGGTATATATGATGCTAAAATTAATAAATATGATACAGAATTACTTGTTGACTTTATGGAAGATATAGAGGATAAACAAAGTAAACAATGCCCTTTCAGCAAAACTGAATTGGAGATTATCAGAAAACTTCTTGAAACTGGCGCTGACGTTTATCTGAGGAATTCCCACAGAGATGATGAAGTTCTTGTCAAAGCAGTGAACATCGGCAGTTATGAGCTCGTTGATTTGCTGTGCCAACATGGTGCGGATCCAAATACTCAATCCAGTAAATCTCCATATCAGAATGCTGTTCTTGCAGCCGTAGAAAAAGGTCGATGCGATTTGCTGAAAGTTCTGATTAAGTACAACGCCAATATTCACAGTAACAATGTGCGACTACATCGACTGCGACTTTTCACTCCAACAGAAACAGCTTTGCAAAGTGGAAAGGTGAATGAAGTAAAGGTGCCGAACAAAAACAACAGAAACAATGTCAATGTAGAGGCGGGACTGCACATTGCTGTCACACATAAACGTCTAGAGTCGCTGAGATTTTTGGTTGGTGAGTTTTTAGATCTTAGTCGATCCGCCATCCATAATAACAGCAAGGGCCTTATTCATAAAGCTGTTGAGACGGGAGACGTGGATATTATCAACACACTGCTGGACCTTGGCTCCGATGTTAACTGCTTGTTTGATGGGAAGACGCCACTGATGCACGCTGATACACCTCAAGTTATGGAATTGTTAATCAAGAGAGGAGCAGAAGTCCACAAGCAGACTGCCACAAATAATATTTTATCTTACATTATATTAAGAGAATCGAAAAAGACAAGCCAAAGAGACCTGAAACGTGGAGAAGAGAGGACAGACAAATCGCCTTCACCACAAATACATTTAAAAGACATGGTGGAATTACTTTTGAGAAGTGGAGCAAGAGTGAACGACACAGATTCTCGAGGACAGACACCATTGATGGTGGCAGCTAAGCAATCTGATGCCGAGGGTGTGTTGAAGATCTTGGTCGAATCTGGAGCCGAAGTGAACAAAGTGGATTCTAAGGGTGTCGGTGCTCTGCACGAAGCCGTGGTAGGTGGGTGTCTGAAGAATGTGGAAATTTTAATTAAATTAGGAGCAGACGTGAACCAGAAGTGCAATGACGGTCGCACTGCTCTGCACGCAGCTATACATAACGAGGCCATCTTGGGATCTTTGATACAGAATGGCGCAGACCTTGATGCGCAGGACGCGGGTGGAAACACGGCGTTGCTAACAGCCATTAAAAGCAATCGCGATGAAAACAGTGCAAGAATTTTGAAAATGTTACTTGAAGCAGGATCTAACGTGAATCATCGAAACGCAAATGGTGAAACGGCTTTAATGAAAGCTGCTTGTTGTCTAAATGACGAAGCAATCAAAGCACTGTGTGAAGCTAATGCCGATGTGAATATGCGCAGTCTTGACAACATGAACGACGCCATCTCTACTCTTGTTAACAGACTGTGTAAATCACAATTTACCCTTGGTGAAGTGCGTGACTCAATTTTTTATCTGCTTGACAGAGGAGGAAGCTCTTCATGTGTGAGTCTTCAAAATCTTTACTACTTGATTTCAAACGGTTTTTTGATCATTGTCCAGAGGCTTGTCGAAGCTGGCCTTGGACCAAGCGATATTGACGCTCAGCAATTACCGTTTAGGCACAGAAAGCTTCTAAGTGCCAAAAATGTCTCCCCGTTTTGTTTCGCTCTTCTGTGCAATGAAGTGAAACTAGCCCGTTACTTTTCAGACATTTGGTATTTGACCAACTCGGATGTGACATCACTGGCCCAAGACGAGATCATTCGTCTGCGTCTTGAGTGCCAACATCTCAATGAGAGTCTTAAATTTCTGGAGGAATTCTCGTCACAACCGATGTCCCTACAAACATTGTGTTTTGTCGCCGTGTCTACTTCAATAGGAACAGGACCAGACCGAGAGCAAAAAATCCGAGATCTTCCTCTGCCAAACAAGTTCAAGGATAAACTGCGGTTCAAAGGCGGTTCTGCGTCGGAACCGCGTTTTGACGACGACCAACGGGGTGTAAAGTTATTGCCCGACAGAGCCAACTTCGTCCTGGGCTTATGGGATCTATTTTGTGACAGCGATGAAAGTGATTTTGCACTTGACTCTGATTATGAAAATGATTACGATTATGAAAATTATTTTGATTATTATGGTGATTCTGATTAAGATCATTATTTGATTGTGACAAAAATTAAAGATGTTTAAAAAAAGTTTTATCACCTTTACATGTTGCTAATGTTGTGACTCTTACAAAAAACGGCATATCAAATAAAGAGGACAGAAACATATTAACTTTCGTACTGTGCATTTTTTTGGGCATTATATTAATTTTGTTGTTTTTTCACAATTCGATAAAAAGAATAACTTGAGCTATGACAATGTGATAATGAGGAAAAGCTTCAAATATGGTTTAAACGTTTTTAAACTCAGGAAAAAAGAAACCGTCTCAATGACTCATTAAATAATTCAACAGAAATGTGTTGATCTAAAACCAGCCATACAAGCGGTTCTCTAAAACCAGGTTCAACCGCAACACCAAACACCTAACATAAATGACAGAGATCTCGAATCGACAGCCGATGATTCTTCTCGAAGTCATCTAGTGGAGCTCGATATTAATCGCGCAACCAATGCACATACCACTTTGAGCCACTAATTTCAGATTGTATTGAAATATACGCCTTCATTTTAATTTGTATTTTCTGAAATGTGTTTGTAAATTTTATTATTGTTATTTGTGCTTTCACAAGCCATATTTAATGATCATTACCGTATTTAATTATCTTGTTTTATGACTTTGCTATATTTATTTAAGACATGTTTTAAGACTGTTGATGTTTTTTAATTCACATGTGTTATGCACATCATTATTATTATTTTAAAGTGTGCATCTTGTTGGAATATCATAGTTAAACGTAATTAAAAAAAACAACAACATTACTGTCTATTATTTAATGTAATTATTTAAAATTTTCTTAAAACAAATTTTTGTTTAAAGCAAACATTAATGTCCATATTTTTAAAAGTCGGGGGTTCCCAGTAGTCCTTTTTTCCATTTTATGTCACCTTTCTCCAAAGACATTCACGAATAAAAGTAACCCACACATATTTTTCTGCAACTTGTTTCTCGTCACCCCACTTTTATTTACCATAACGAGAGCCATGTTTGTTTTATTTCAATAGTCTTTGAGACCTTGACTCGCAGAGTAGAAACTTGGCACAATGTTATTCAGTCTAATAAGATCATATAATCATATTCTGAGTGTGTACTATGCAATCAATTAATCAACCTCTTCTTCTTCTATATCTTAAGGGCCTACGATCAATTTATTGATCATTTTGGCTCCTCAGCGCTATGTCAATTCAACTCAGTGTAAACACACACAAAATTACCCATCTCTTTCTCTGTCTCCCTCCAGTACCAGTACTTGCTGCTTAAACAACTATTTGCCTTAATATAAATCAGCCTCATCGTCTTTTCTAAGTCTAAGTAAAACAAAAAAGTTGATGGCGGAACTAGAATTTTACTAAAAAAACTTACGTCAACAAAAAAAAAAATTAAAAAAAAAAATCCAAAGCAATGCTACCCATCAGTACATTAGAAGGTGGCGGTCGCCACTTTGACAACGAAATCACGATACTCGGTTTTCGGCACTTCCCGAATCTTACCGAAGACTTTTTGCTGCTTAAACAACTATTTGCCTTAATATAAATCAGCCTAATCGTCTTTTTTAAGTCTAAGTAAAAAAAAAAAGTTGATGGCGGAACTAGAATTTTACTAAAAAAACTTACGTCAACAAAAAAAAAAATTAAAAAAAAAAAAAAATCCAAAGCAATGCTACCCATCAGTACATTAGAAGGTGGCGGTCGCCACTTTGACAACGAAATCACGATACTCGGTTTTCGGCACTTCCCGAATCTTACCGAAGACTTAATTTCATGCTGGTACTAGTAAAGTAATGCTTATGTTAGTTGGAGCGTTAGACAATTTAAAGTATTATTCATGAAGTCTAGTAAAGTAGAGGAATAATAGAGCTGTGGTCTGTGGTATACATATTAATATATGCTTATACAATAATTATACATTTATAATTGGCAACAGTTGTAACTAAACTAAAGAATGCGATAATTTACTTTTTGAACAGAAACTGTTTGAAACCAGAAATAGAACTAATCAAACCAATTCAGAAGAAGTGGGCGTCTCCAACGGGAAAGCCACTCTGTTTTACAAGAATTTGAACCTACGCCACATACCACAGTCCGACTATAGAGTGCTAAAAAGTAAGCAGATTTTATGACATTAAATTATGATATACACATTATTTATTGTTTAATTGTTATAAATTATTACTTACTAGTATAAGTAATGCTATATCATATTCTCTTTTAAACACCACCTTTATAGGCCTATAATTATTTATTTGGCTATGGAACAATGGCGATAATACAAAAGATGGGACAGAATTAAAACGTAGTTGCTCATTTAATTTATCCCAGTAGTCGGTAGGCTAGTTATCTTTATCATTTTTGACAGCGCCGGATAGCTTTTTCATTACATATAATATATATACATACAAACACACAACAGTTGGTTATTTCTTCTTTGGGTTCGTCCATTAATTACGTCAACAATTTTTACGCAATTTTTGACCCTCTCCCCCACCCTATGCAAGCTTTTGATGACCCCCCCCCCCTATTTAAATTGTCAACATTTTATAAAAAAATGAGTTATAATATATGAAAATCTAGAAATATATTTTACTTAGTGCTGATCTATTTTAAATGACACGTAAATCGTAGCGCAACATTTTATGACATGTTTAGCTTGTTAATCAACAAATTAAAAAGTTTTTACACTTACATTTTAAAATGCAGAATCAAGTTAAAGGTTGTTAAGGACTAAATAACATTGTTTTGGAAGTATACATAAGTTTATTGTCCGTATAGCTGACAAGTATGCTATGGTTTCTAGCTGCTGTTTTCTTCCCATGGAGTACCCTGGTGTTACTGTATCGTAACATTGGGCATCAGGGACATCATTTGGGTAGGGCAGGGGGCATTTGCATCCCCCTCCACTGATTTTGCTGGTTTTATTTATTTACTGTGGTGCCTCTAGTTATCAACAACTTAATAAGCCTTACAAGTTCTGTAAAAAATGAGTAAAACAGAGTAGGTTTAACCCTACTCTGTTTTACTCATTTTTCATTGTGCTAACCTGATTGCAGTCTCTACCCTTACAAGTTTTGGTTTGCCCCTCCCCCTGAAAAAAAAAACCTGAAAGGATGCCCCTGATGGGCATAGTCTTTAGTAACTAGTTATCATTTCCATCTTGCGAAACTGATATACCAGACAAGTCAACATCATCCATATCTAGCCATTCAGCACTTAAAATAAAAATATTTTCGGCAGAAGCTCTCTCTGTCTTTGAGTTGGTATAGTTGTTATTGAACACCGATAAGTTGGGTTATTTTTGTAATTGAAAACCGTATACAATTATGTGTTATTATTCTATGGAGCGGATTAACAGAAACATGACAGGTGAAGAGATGCCAACTTTTGCAACCAAGTGTGCTAAAATTCTGACCAACCATCTGCAGTGCACAGACAGAAAATATTAAATAACTCTTTTATTGTTAAAAATCTAAACATGTATGATTCATTAAATTGTTTAAAATAATTTAAGAACCAGTCAATTTTTAAGATTAAAATTTTAATAGAAAAATCAAAAACATGATTGTTGACGTCAACTAATCTACCCCCCCCCTCCTCCCCCTTGTCAACTGTCAAACATTTCCAACCCCCCCCCCTTTTTCTATTTTGTTGACGTAATTAATGGATGATCCTTTGTAAGATCACCGAATTTTTTTTCTTAAATGGGAAGGTTTCATCGGGTACCAACAAATAATTTTATGTTAGATAGATTATTTATTAATTATGAGATTTAACAAATTATATTCAATAGTTGGTTATTTCTACTTGTAATATTGCCGAATTTTTTTATTTTTTTTCTAAATGAAAGCTTTCATTGGGCACCAATAAATAATATTTATGTTTGATATCCTATTTATTATTTATGAGCCATTTGTACTTAACAAATTGGGCACTATTTTTGTAACATTATTATATCCGGAAGTAAAATTATAGCATTACCAAGAAGAAGCTAATGGAATTTCCGATTCTAAAAATAAAGGAACATGTCAATTCCCCTCCGCTTAAATAAATATCGGGAATTGCAGAATTACACATATTTTTTAATAAGAATTCCGGCTAAACGGGTAAATCAGATTAATTAAAAAAATAAAAGTAAGTAAAAATAAATTAAAAATGTAATTATCTTAAATTAAAGACCTTAAAATGTTATTTTTAAACATTTTGAAAAAGTCAGAAACTTGTAAATATTTGTATTTTGTGTGCAAATAATTGTCGAGTAAGGATCTATTTGTAATGTCAGATACATTGAGGTACTTGGGTAAAATTTTCAAATTGAATGAATTAAGAAATGAACACATCTTCTGTAAGATAGCCCTTGTTAAATGAAGTAATAACATGTTTTCATTTTTCATGTAGTACTTTTGGTTTAAAAGTTAAGATTATTTTCGTGAATGAAAATTTTTTTTTTTTAAAAACAGAGATTTGTGACCACTTTTAAATTTTTTTTTTTACGAAAATGCACATAACTTTATAGCAGAGAGCACAAATAATATGAAACTTTCCTGAAGTGTTCAACTTCGTATTGCCAACATCTTTTAAGCTTTAAAAACTAAAAAAAAAAAAATAAATATTATAATTTTAAAATATTTTTGTAAAAATAAAAAACTTTAAAAAAAAAAAAAAAACAAAAAAAAAAAACCCCAAAAAACACCAACCTATGGTTCAAAGTATTGAAGAATTAAATTGTACAACAATCTAATAAATGGGCCTAATTAGCAGTCAAAATAATATTATCAAGACAAGATTAAGGACTTGATAACTAAGATAAGTTCAGAAATATTATTTTTATTTTTTATAAAAAAAAAAATTGAAATCAAGCGTAATTTATTTTAAAATATGAAATATAATAGAGTTAATCTCACAATGAAAAGTTGTATTTTTATTTGTATATCTGATAAAATTTTAGTTAATATGTCTGTTATTGTAAAGTTGATACAATAAAACCTAATGTTATTTAAGATGGAACTTGATTGCTTTAAGTATTATACATTTCTTGGGCTTTCTTATCTGTCAACAAGTCATAAATAATACTGTTTCCGGCTTATTACTTTAGTTTTCCGCCAATTTTTCCCTTCAGTTTTAGACACATTTTATGGCAAAAAACAACACTGTTTCGGGGGTCTTAGAGACTTGAAATTTTACAAGGTTATTTTTTATACAATTCTACTGGTAGGCCTACACCAGGTCGATTTAAAATGGGACAACGCATAGTTTTCAAAATATTGATAAATTAGACTTCCTTGATTTTTCAATTTTCTTTCTTACAACGTACTAATATTACTATAAACAAAATGAATGTCATTAAAGCCTGTTCATTATCGTAACTAGAACAGTATTTCGTGCGTGATCCGACGTATTTAGCGCGAAAAAATACTATTTTATTGAACCCTATCAATCCAGCACATCCAAAAGAAGCGTCTCAAAATCCTAAGGGGGGCGATTGCGTCAAAATAGCCTCCTATCCAAGTACCTATCTCAGACTCACTTCATCACAACCAATTCAATGCAACACTGAATAATACAGTTCAAGTTATACGTTTATTCCACTTCAGTACAGCATGGAGTAGGCATAAACGCTGTACCTAACATCCACTTGGTACACAAATCAGAATAACCACTTAAAATACATCCAGCAGAGCCCAGCAACACACATCAAGCTTCACCGTGAATATGGCCAACACAATCTTTCTCTCTCCTCATACACCATAAATATATAGGCCTATACCCTATCCCCCATCACCGACAATGTCACGCCTCGTTCACTCATACTTGCACTAATTCGGGTCAACATAATTTACCATAACCCCCAACCATAACAACAGTGATTCTCATACCCCTGACAGTAATGTTATGTAGACGATCATGTTTTTTTTTTATAATAGTATAATTTTGTTTTATTCCAAAATCTAATAAAAATCTTAAGCCTATTGCTTTCTTACATTGCCAGATAAATTTACTATGTCCAAGTGACACACATCTACAAACGCTACATCGAGAGAAGTTAGTGAGCCATTTAAAAAAAAAATGACTTGAGTAGATCTAAAACGAGTAATACAAACGATACTCTGAAACCAGGTCCTAGCGCAGCACCAACTTTCCATAACATCAATGACAGCATTCCGGCAACCATGACCGATATCTTTTCAAGGTTAAAAGGTGGAGATTTATATCAAGCTATCTCATCAGGTAACCTTGATGACGTCATTAAACTAATTGAAACATCAGACGGAAAGACCAATGGGGTCGAGCAGTCGACTCTAGACCAGGGGCTTTTGATGGCGTGCAGCGGAGGTCGCAAGTTTGTTGTCCGGCATCTCCTGCTCAAAGGCGCTTCCACCGAGACCAGGGACCCAATGGGCAACACCCCCCTCTTGGTATCTGCTGAGAGAGGATTCGTAGAAATTGCCAGGCTGCTCCTCGACAAAGGTGCTGACGTGAACGCCTTGAACGTACGTGATGATTCGTCCTTGACCTTATCCGTTACAACGTGTGGGTCGCTAGATATGATCGGTCTGCTGCTAAATCAAAAGTCTATCAATGTTAATCAAAGAAATAAAGATGGCTACACGTCCTGGATGAAAGCTGTGGAGGCTCTGGACTTTGACGTGTTGAAACTTCTCATCAAATCAGGAAAAGACATCGACAAAGACGTGAACGACTGCAAAGGACAAACAAATAAAAAAGTAATCACAACTCTAGAAACGGATAGCCCAGCCATTCAAACGTTTAATGTCGATGCCATCATATCACTAATAGAGGATGAGGCAAAGGGCTCCAAAAGTTCTCTGAGACTTGCAGTATTTCAACACGATTTATACTGTACTCGATTTTTTATTGATTATGGCATTTTTGATGCTGATATTAATAATTATGATACAGAATTACTATTTGACTTTATGGAAGATATAGAGGATAAACAAAGTAAACAATGCCATGTCAGCGAAACTGTACTTGAAATCATTAGAAAACTTCTTCAAACTAGAGCTGACGTTTATTTAAGGAAATCATACAGAGCTGATGAAGTTCTTGTCAAAGCAGTGAACATTGGCAGTTATGAACTCGTTGATTTGCTGTGTCAACATGGCGCTGACCCAAATACTCATTCCAGGAAACCACCATATCAGAATGCTGTGGTGACAGCAGCAGAAAAAGGTCGTTGCGATTTGCTGAAAGTTCTGATGAAGTACAACGCCAATATACATGGTAACACTAGGGGACTATACGGACAGAGCATTAACTCTCCAATAGAAGCAGCTTTACAAAGTGGCGAGGTGAAAGTTGTAAAGCTGCTGCTGAAAAATGGAGTCAGTGTCAATGTAGAGGCTGGAATACACATTGCTGTCACACACAAACGTTTGCAATCGCTGAGATTTTTGTCCAATAAGTTTTCCGACCTTGCGCGATCATCTATTCACAATAACAGCAAGGGCTTTATTCATAAAGCTGTTGAGACGGGAAACATTGATATTATCAACACACTGCTGGACCTTGGATCCAATGTTAACTGTTTGTTTGATGGGAAGACTCCACTGATGCACGCTGATACACCCGACGTTATGGAATTGTTAATCAAGAGAGGAGCAGACGTCAACAAACAGACTAATCACGGGAGTCAAATTAATATCATATCTTACGTCATAGTAAGGGAATCAGTGAAGGAAAGAAATAGATATCCGATAGTTCAACTAGGAGGTAAAGATGAATCACCTTCATCGAATATAAATTTAAAAGGCATGGTGGAAATACTTTTGAGAAAAGGAGCAAGAGTCAACGATTCTCTTGAAATGACACCATTGATGGCGGCAGCTAAACAATCTGATGCTGAGGACGTTTTGAGGATGTTGCTCGAAGCTGGAGCCGAAGTGAACAAAGTGGATTCTAAGGGTGTCAGTGCACTGTACAAAGCCGTGGTAGGTGGCTGTCTTAAGAACGTGGACATTTTAATTGCATTTGGAGCAGATGTGAACCAGAAGTGCAATGACGGTGGCACGGCTCTGCACGCAGCTGTAGATGGGCAGGACGCAGGTGGAAATATTGCGCTACTAACAGCAGCCAGTGGAAATCGGGCTGAAATCAATCCAAAAGTTTTGCGAATTTTACTTGGCGCCGGATCTAACGTGAATCATCGAAACGCAAATGGTGAAACGGCTTTAATGAAAGCTGCTTGTTGTCTAAATGACGAAGCAATCAAAGCACTGTGTGAAGCTAATGCCGATGTGAATATGCGCAGTCTTGACAACATGAACGACGCCATCTCTATTCTTGTTGACAGACTGTGTAAAACACCCAAGACTCATGGTCAATTGCGTGAATCAATTTTTTATCTCCTTGACCGAAGAGGAAGTTCTTCATGTGTAAGTCTTCAGAATCTTTACTATTTCATATTGAACGGTTGTTTGACCATTGTCCAGAGACTTGTCGAAGCTGGCCTTGGACCAAGCGATATTGACGCTGAGCATTTACCGTTTAGGCACAGAAAGCTTCTAAGTGCCAAAAATGTCTCCCCGTTTTGTTTCGCTCTCCTGTGCAATGAAGTGAAACTAGCCCGTTACTTTTCGGACATTTGGTATTTGACCAACTCAGACGTGACAGCACTGGCCCACGACAAAAACGTCCGGCTGCATCTTGAGAGCAATCATCACAATGAGAGTCTTAAATTTCTGGAGGAATTCTCGTCACAACCGATGTCCCTACAAAAATTGTGTTTTGTCGCCGTGTCTACTTCAATAGGAACGGGACCAGACAGAGAGCGAAAAATCCGAGATCTTCCTCTGCCAAACAGGTTCAAGGACAAACTGATGTTCAGTGCTGGCTGTGCGCCGGAACTACGTTTTGACGACGACCAACGGGACGTAATGTTATGGCCCGCTAGAGCCATATATGACCTGGTTTATGGCGATCTCGTTTATTATGTCAGTGATGAAAGTGATTATGAACCTGACATTGATTATGAACGTGATTATTATTAAGAACAGTTTTTTGAATACAATTGTGATAAAAAATACTGATGTTTAGAAAAGTATCACGCTTACACGTTGCTAGTGTTATGACTCTTACCAAAATGGCATAAAAATAACGTGAACATAATATATTTCGGAATATTCGCGGCTTTTTGCATTACATCTAATATATATATATATATTACAATATAATAAAAAGAATGACTATTTGATACTGGAGGAAAGCTTTAAATGTTCTAACCCCTTTAAACTCAGGGGGAATACCCTTATCTCAACGAGTTAGTAAATAATTCTAACGTAATGTGTTGTGTTGATCTAAATCAGCCTTACAAAAGATTCTCTAAAATCAGCCTTACAAAATTATCTCTAAAATCAGCCTTACAAAAGATTCTCTAAAATCAGCCTTACAAAAGATTCTCTAAAGTCAGCCTTACAAAAGAGTCTCCAAAATCAGCCTTACAAAAGAGTCTCCAAAATCAGCCTTACAAAAGATTCTGTAAAATCAGCCTTACAAAAGATTCTCTAAATTCAGCCTTACAAAATTATCTCTAAAATCAGCCTTACAAAAGATTCTCTAAATTCAGCCTTACAAAATTATCTCTAAAATCAGCCTTACTAAAGATTCTCTAAAATCAGCCTTACAAAAGATTCTCTAAAATCAGCCTTACAAAAGAGTCTCCAAAATCAGCCTTACAAAAGATTCTCTAAAATCAGCCTTACAAAAGATTCTCTAAATTCAGCCTTACAAAATTATCTCTAAAATCAGTCTTACAAAAGTTTCTCTAAAACCAGCCTTACAAACTATTCTCTAAAACCAAGTCCCACCTCAGTGCCAAACTTAACACAACACCAATGACAGCAGTCTCGCATAAACAACCAATTTTTTTTCTTCCGAAGTCAGCATGTGGAGATCGATATAAATCACGCTACCAATGTACAGACCACTTGGTAATATATTTAAAACTGGAACTTCTTTATACTTGTATTTTCTGAAATGTGTTTGTATTTTTTTGTTATTTTTGTTTTTATGTTTAAACATGCCATGTTTAATAATCATTACTGTAGTTGAAGCATCTGGTTATTTACTTTGTTAAATTTAGTTACGACTATTACGACATGTTATAAGACTGTTTATATATTCGCTTTAAATTCACTTGTGTTTTGCTTATAATTATTGTTATGCTTTGTATTATTGTTATTTTTATTATGATAAAGTGTGTATCTTTTTGGACTTTCATTAGATTTAAACATCATTTTTTATATAAATTAGTGTTTATTATTTAATGTTATTATTTTAAATGTTCTTCAGGGAGCGCCAACGTATGTTAAATATATAGATGTATTTAATGATGAACAAAATGTTTCAAATTTAAGTACCGTATTTACCAAAACATGCTTGTATGCCGTTTTTGCGTCCTTAACACTATTTTATAGAAGTTTTACAGTCTTTTAGTGTATTTACTTTATTGAAGCCCATTACTATCTTACTTATGTTATAAAATCCGATGATTAATGCCAAGAAGTTATTTAAAAAATTTAAAAAAAACACATTTTTATCCTTAAATTTGATTGAGGCTGACACATTTAGTCAAATTTAATTTTAAACACATATTTTGACAACTGTTTTAACTCATTATATGTCAACCAAACTAAGTTACGTTTAAAAAAAAAAAAATTTCCTATAGCTTAGGTATGCATTCCATTCTTATGCTACTTTGCAACTAAATTAAATAGTGCATGTTATTTATTCAACATGCGTTAAAGTCTGCAATAACATATATTTATTATGTGTGCTGTAATGATGCTTCTGAAATAAGGTTGTAACGCTAGCTCACGTTTGAATGATCTGTTGGTGTTGAAATCAGGATAGATTGACAAATAACGTATTCACTTTTAGTTTGAATATCAATTGCCTTTCAAATAAACAATGTATTTTTGTTTCGTTTATATTTCCTCGCTTCATGAAAAAAGGTTGGTTTGTTGTAGATAACGTTAAGCGTACAGGAACCAATTATTAATCTTAGATATTTTACGGCAGTGAGCATTATAATTTGGATAACGAGCTGACTTTATTTTTAAAATATTGTCCCATTAACCTTAGCTGAAAGAACGCAAAAAAGATCACAGTTTTTTTTATTTTTAACTAAAATTGGTCACCCCTGCACAAAAACGTGTGCTTATCATTAGTTTGACACACATGAATTAACAAACATAAATAAAGGTTTATAATATTTAAAGCTTAGGTTGACCAAGTTTGGCACAGATGAAACAATTTTAATAGAACCTTTCCTTATTGCACTGCTTGGGCTATTACAAAGAAAATATATTAAAAAGAACTCTCTACTCTCATTTTGAACGTTAGAGAAACATTACAAAATATCGTTGAATCTGATTTCATAACATTTGAGAACAACCATAGACACTTATAGAAACATACGAAACATGAAAAAGGAGATTTATATAATCATAAAATTCTTATTTAAAAAATCTGAAGTTCTAGAATAGGATGTTTCAAGATACTTAAAAATACATATTAATCAATACCGGGAAAATCCCAGGAAAGTATAGAAATCTATAAAACTAAACTAAAATTTCCATAAACTTTTAGATCCCATTGAAATTTTCATACTCTTTAAAACTACGTAGAACTATATAGAACCTATTGAAACATTTATAATCTATTTAAAAGAAAATAAAACCTTCAAATAATTTGTTTAAAAAAATGACTACATATAATATGTATTCATTAATTCGAGACTAAACAAATTGTCGCGACTCAATAGTTTACTTTTAAAGTTAAAATAAGGACCCCTGTGGGGATCCTTTTTTTTTGTGTGATTTTTTAACAATCGCAAAGATAGGGCCCCTAAATAATTCATCAGATAAATAGCCAAGTAAAAATGTTAAAGTTGTCCCAAAAAAAAAAAAAAATCGGTTGAAAATCTGTACATAAGAAAGATGAAATTAGTAGATCTGACCTCGACAGATGTGAATATTTGGAGTTCAAAGATGAAATTAGTACATCTGACCTCGACAGATGTGAATATTTGGAGTTCAAAGATGAAATTAGTACATCTGACCTCGACAGATGTGAATATTTGGAGTTCAAAGATGAAATTAGTACATCTGACCTCGACAGATGTGAATATTTGGAGTTCAAAGATGAAATTAGTACATCTGACCTCGACAGATGTGAATATTTGGAGTTCAAAGATGAAATTAGTACATCTGACCTCGACAGATGTGAATATTTGGAGTTCAAAGATGAAATTAGTACATCTGACCTCGACAGATGTGAATATTTGGAGTTCAAAGATGAAATTAGTACATCTGACCTCGACAGATGTGAATATTTGGAGTTCAAAACCCACCATTTTTTTCAATATAGATTTAAAGTGCATTTGTACATGTTTCGTCTTTACTATATATCTTATTAGTGTCACTGTATTTCATTAACTCATATAAGAAAAAAACAACAACACAATCTTTCAAATTATACAGCAGTGAGTACTTTAGGTTGGATCACGAAACAAACTTTATTTTAACAAAATGACCCATCAGAATCGGCTTCATATAACATGTAGATATTATTATTTACATTATAAATCCACCAATATTTTTTTAAGGGATGATGAACTATATTTTGACCAAGTTTGGTCTAGATCTAACAATTTACTAAGAAGATTCCAATGTAACCTAAAACTTAGTGTATAGCTTTGACTTTTACATGGAAAACAAGATTGAGTACCTCCTTTACTCATCTGGAACTTTAAATCTAATTTCGAAATATTTTAGGAAAATCATAGAGACTTATTAGCGCATGAGTAACATAAAAAGGACATCTCTTACACTACCGAGTCAATATCTGATGTCATCGAAGTATACGTAGACAAACTAATTGTCTAATTATTCTCGTATAGAAGCGCATACGAAAATTATTTTTTTACAAAGCTCATATGAGGCACACAAAAAACCACGAAATTAGGGTTAAAGGTATGATTTATAGGGATTTTAATGACTCAGAAAAATGCGAGGGCTTGCTGACAACAACTCTTAAAAGTTTTATCGCAATCACATGAATGGTATAGGAGCTTATATGGGACAGAAATACATACATACATACAGACATTCATTTATATATATAAATACATTTTTATATATATATACATTATATATATATTAGGTTGTGATTTTATAGTCTTATAACCGGAACTGAAATTGCATAATCCAGAAGAAATTTTAAGAATTTTCAATTCTAAAAATAGAAAAAACAGGTTTATTCCCTTCAGCTTATCGGAATTTCCAACATTACAAATCCAATTTCATTTATGAGAATTATGTTTAAATAATATGTAAGTCAGATAAACTGTAAGTAGAAATTAATTTAAAATTTAAAACCTTAAATGAAAGGCCTTAGCCTGAACCCAATCCACCTCATCTGGGTGTAATACACCCATAGACAAACTGTATTTGTGATATCTCGAGTTCCTTTTAATATTCTTTCTTACTTATAGTCGACCTAATAATCCACAAGGAAGTTGGAATGAACACCTTTGTGAATGCAATTGTTATTGCAATTGTATATAAAGTATAAAGCATGCGAAAGTGACTTATTTTTGGGGGCCTTAACTTTTTTCCTACAGTCCGTAGCTATTATTGTTACCCACTTTACTCTCCCCTAATTCTCAAAATATCATATTCGTACTCTTTCAATACCATTTATCTTGACTGCATATGACACTTGAACCTTGTCCTTATTCCATAACCTGCAACACGATCGCAAACGTACCGCCCCAGTTTTTTGCTACAAACAGAATGTACAGGCGAAGAGAGGCCAACTTTTGACTTGTCTTGCACGAACATTGTGCTAACATCCCGACAAGCCATCAGCAGTGCACAGACAGACACACATTAACTAAATCTTATATTGTTAAAAGCCTAAAATTATAGAAATATTTTAATTTACACTTATAATAATTCTTGAAATAATGTAATAACCAGTCAAATTTAAGATTAAAATTTTAAAAGAGAAAACGGGATTGTTCACGTCAACTAATTTACCTCCCCCCTCCCCGTTTCAACAATTGTCAGACATTTCCAGCGCCCACCCATATTTTTTTTTCATAATTAGTGGGCGACCCCTTGTTGTATATTTGAGTTTGTATAATCCATAAAATAAATTTTAAATTTTAATAATTAATAAATGAACTGCGCTGAATGCATTTGGGTACCAATGATAATAAAATGTGTGCAACTTGAAAAAAAGCATTTCAAAGCAGAAGAGTTTTTACATTAAGAACAGAATGTTCTTTGCAAATATGGCTACAACACATTGTGCATTGACATTTTGTTTTCCTGTCTATTTTTCGCTGGGCACTGAGCGCATCTCTTCTGCTTTGAAGCTGAAGTAGGATCAAAATCGGTTGTCCTTTCCCTCTTTGCAGGAGCTGAAGTAGGATCAAAATCAGTTGTCCTTTCCCTCTATGCAGGAGCTGAATTAGGATCAACATCAGTTGTCCTTTCCCTCTTGGCAGGAGCTGAAGTAGGATCAACATCAGTTGTCCTTTCCCTCTTTGCAGGAGCTAAAGTAGGATCAATATCAGTTGTCCTTTCCCTCTTTGCAGGAGCTGAAGTAGGATCAACATCAGTTGTCCTTGCCCTCTTGGTAGGAGCTGAAGTAGGATCAACATCAGTTGTCCTTTCCCTCTTTGCAGGAGCTGAAGTAGGATCAACATCAGTTGTCCTTTCCCTCTTGGCAGGAGCTGAAATAGGATCAACATCAGTTGTCCTTTCCCTCTTGGCAGGAGCTGAAGTAGGATCAACATCAGTTGTCCTTTCCCTCTTTGCAGGATCTGAAGTGGGATTAAAGCTTATCATACATTGTTTTATTGACACAGATTGTTCGTGTCAAATTAATCTATTTTAAAGCTATATCGCAGTCCAACACTCTTTTAAGTAGGATCAATATCAGTTGTCCTTGCCCTCTTTGCAGGAGTGGAAATTGAAGCGTTCCGGGTAGCTTGATCAAGTGTTTGTAAAGATTTCAATACACTGATGATGTTGTGTCTTACAATATCTTTATGTGTCGGGACGGAACGCCTCTGTATTTGTTGGAGTGTGAGGAAATATGCAACGTTATATTGAATTGCTGTCTGTTGTTTTCATGAGACAGTGAGTTGATATGATATTTATATTTGAAATACACTCTTCCTGCAATTGATGCCAAGCTACTAAAAGCCACCATTTAATAAGTTTTTCGTTTCCCAGAAAATGCCATCGCCATTTGGTTCATGGCGTCTACGCCTCCTTTGTTTTGTTTTTTTTTTGTAGTAGAGCACAATCTCTGGTTTCTTGCATTCTGTTTCTTTTTCTATGTCTGGGTGACTGTGCATGGTGCTCGGGAGCAAAACATTTTTCTGCTTATTGGTCTGATTATTGACAAGTGTATCTTCTGGTCTCAACAAAAACACTAATTCGTTGAGGGGCAGATCGTTCTTTTGTTGGAACTCCTTGGGTAGGAGCATCTTGTTCCGCTTCACTGTTCCAACAAGAGTGAGCCTGTTCACAACTACTGTGATGTTCTCTCCAGGAAACATAATACCTTGCCAAATTACTTAGGGATGCTTACCAAATATCTCTCATAGGAGCAAAGATGTCACGGAACCGACCTACTGACCTAGTATACTTGTCATTAAAGCAAATATGCTTCAGAAGGTTGAAGAATCTTTTTATTGAGAGGACTTCCATCAACAGGGCTGAATAAAAATTTCACAGAAACGCTATTCTGGGGAATAGCACCCGTGTGTAGGAGGCAATCAATAAAAGCTTTCATTTAGATCGCATCAGTCATTTGCCATGTGTCTCCTTGTACTCTCTCACCTTCCCTGTTGTTGCAGTCATCTATTGTTTTCATAATTTTTTTCATTAATGTACAGAAGAAATGCTTCAATTGGAGAAACTATATGATATGTGAAGGGAGTTCGGTTCCTAGACAGTTTGAATATGTTCTTCTGGGGAGTTCTTGCCTCAGGGTGTGGTGGTCTAGAAAACCATACATCTACGTTATCTTTGCCCAGGACAGTATTTTCATTGATCCATTTTGCACAATATCACCATCTGATTCATTGCTCTCTTTGTCATTACATGCACTGCTTTCAAAGGTTTGGCTATCATCAATAGCTGCAGTATAAACTGCGTTGACCTCATCATCAGAGATGCTTGAATCAATACTAGTGTCTTCTGTTTGTGATGGCTGCCTCTCCTCGTCCCCTTCATCAGATATTTCAGGTTCATCACTTGTTTGCCCATTACCACCATCATCTACTGGAGCACAAAGTTTAGCAGAGATGTTTCCATCCATTTTGCACTTGGAAAAAAGTGTACATGTTAAACTGTTGTTCAATGTCAAGATTATGACAGGCTAGTTACAAATAGGCATTTTCCATCAATCCTTCTAGATCTATATCTAACAGTTGGATTAAGATTATATAGTTATTTATATTTGGTATTCAGATAGTAAACTGATAGAGAATAAGAAAGTGTCCTTATTTGAAAGCAAGGTCTTATCTGTTGCTTGAGAAAAATCAGATATTTAAAAGACTTGGTTTTAACCAAGGATGATCACTCAAATTCTGAGTATATTTCTTTGGCTGGAAAAGCTACAACTAAATCATGCCAATTTGAAAAGTATTAAAAAAGCAAAAAAAAAAAAAAAAAAAAGAGCTATAAGATTTTCTGTGATATTCGACTAAGCAAGGAATCTTCATAAACATTTTCCCCCATTATAATAAGTTGAAGGGTGTGCTACACACAGTCGCTACAGGGACCGGGTATACAATATGTTGAGGTTGATAGGGATGAGACATTTTTTACAAATAAACAAAGTCAAACGCTTGTAAATATGTGTGTGTGTATGTATGAAGAAGATCATGTTTCTTAAATAGTAAAAACAATTTTCATACATCTAAATTTTAGGAAAAATTCTACGCCTAATGTGTTCTTACTTTACCCATTACCAGATAAATTTACAATGTCAAAGAGACACACAGCTACAAACGCTATATCGAGAGGGGGCAATCAGCCATTCGACAGAAGTGACTTGTGTAGATCTAAAACCAGCCATAAAAATACAAACGATTCTCTAAAACTAGGTCCCACCAAAGCATCACCTTCCTATGACATCAATGACAGCAGTCTCGCATCGGCAACAGATAACTTTTCAGAGTTACCAAATGGAGATTTATATCAAGCTATCTCATCAGGTAACCTGGACGATATCATTAAACTGATTGAAAAATCAGAAAAAAAGACCAATGAGGTCAAGCAGTCGACTCTAGACCAGGGGCTTTTGATGGCGTGCAGCAAAGGTCGAAATTTTGTCGTCCGGCATCTCCTGTTGAAAGGCGCTTCCACCGAGACCAGGGACTCAATGGGCAACACGCCACTCTTGGTGTTCGTTGGGAAAGGATTCGTAGATATTGCCAGGCTGCTCCTCGACAAGGGAGCTGACGTGAACGCCTCAAAAATATGCGATGATTCGGCTTTGACCTTATCAATGGGCAACACCCCCCTCTTGGTCTCAGCTGAGAGAGGATTCGTAGACATTGCCAGGCTGCTCCTCGACAAAGGAGCTGACGTTAACGCCTCAAACATACGTGGTGATTCGGCCTTGACCTTATCCGTTAGAACATGTGGGTCGAAAGATATGATCGGTCTGCTGCTAAAGCAAAAGTCTGTCGATGTTAATCACAGAAACAAAGATGGCTACACGTGTTGGATGAAAGCTGTGGAAGCTCTGGACTTTGACGCGTTGAAGCTTCTCATCAAATCAGGAAGAGACATCGACAGGGACGTGAACAACTGCAAAGGACAAATGAATACAAAATTAAGCACGACACCAGAAACCGATAGCATGGCAATTAAAGGCTTTAAAGTCGATGCCATCATATCACTTCTCGAGCGTGAGGCCAAGGGCTCCCAAAGTTCTCTGAGACTTGCAGTATTCCAACGCGATTTATACAGTATTCGGTTTTTGATTGATTATGGCATACATGATGTTAATATGAATTACCGGTATGATCGAGAATTACTGTTTGACTTTCTGAAAGATATAGAGAAAAAACAAAGTAAAAAATGCCATGTCAGCATAACTGAATTAGCAATCATTAGAAAACTTCTCCAAACTGGCGCCGACGTTTATCTAAGGAATTCACGCAGAGCCGATGAAGTACTTTTCAAAGCAGTGAACATTGGCAGTTACGAACTCATTGATTTGCTGTGTCAACATGGTGCCGACCCAAACACTCAATCCCGTAAATCTCCATGTCAGAATGCTGTAGCGGCAGCCGTAGAAAAAGGTCGATGTGATTTGCTGAAATTACTTATTAAGTACAACGCCAATGTTCACTGTAACAATTGGCCACTATACCGACTGCGCCTTAATTTTCTAATAGAAACAGCTTTGAGAAGTGGCGAGGTGAATGACATAGAGCTGCTGCTGAGAAATGGAGCCAGTGTCAATGTAGAGGCAGGACTACACCTTGCAGTCACACACAAACGTTTAGATTCTCTGAGATTTTTGCTCGGTAAGTTTTCAGATCTTAGTCGATCCGCCATTCACAGTAACAGCATGGGTCTTATTCATAAAGCTGTCAAGACGGGTGACGTCGATATTATAAACACACTGCTGGACACTGGTTCCGATGTTAACTGTTTGTTTGATGGGAAGACTCCACTGATGCATGCTGATACACCCGACGTTATGGAATTGTTAATCAAGAGAGGAGCAGACGTCAACAAGCAGACGGATCACGGGAGACAAATTAATATGTTATTTTACGTAATATTTAGGGAATGTAAAAAGCAAAGCCAGGGAGATCTGAAACAAAAATATGGAGGGAAATTCGAATCACCTTCTTGGTATATAAATTTAAAAGACATGGTGGAAATACTTTTGAGAAGTGGAGCAAAAGTGAACGACACAGATTCTCAAGAACAGACACCATTGATGGTGGCAGCTAAACACTCTGATGCTGGGAGTGTGTTGAAGATTTTGCTCGAAGCTGGAGCCGAAGTGAACAAAGTGGATTCTAAGGGTGTCAGTGCTCTACACGAAGCCGTGGTAGGTGGGTCTCTTAAAAATGTGGAAATTTTAATTGAATTCGGAGCAGACGTGAACCAGAAGTGCAATAATGGTGGCACGGCTCTGCACGTAGCTGAAAATAACGAGGTCGTCTTGGAATATTTGATACGGAATGGCGCAGATGTTAATGCGCAGGACGCAAGCGGAAACACTGCATTAATTACTGCCGTGAAAGGAAATGACGATAAAGTCAGTGCAAGAATGCTGGAAATTTTACTTGGCGCCGGATCTAACGTGAATCATCGAAACGCAAATGGTGAAACGGCTTTAATGAAAACTGCTTATTTTCTAAAAGACTTAGCAATCAAAACTCTGTGTGAAGCTAATGCCGATGTGAATGTGCGTCGTCAAGGCAACACGGAGGACGCCATCTCTATTCTTGTTGACGGACTGTGTAAAACAAACATGAGTCATGGTGAAGTGCGTGACTCAATTTTGTATCTGCTTGACCGAGGAGGAAGTTCTTCATGTGTGAGTTTTCAGAATCTTTACTATTTCATATCGAACGGTTGTTTGACCATTGTCCAGAGACTTGTCGCAGCTGGCCTTGGACCAAGCGATGTTGGCGTTGAGGAATTACATTTTAGGTACAGAGAAATTATAAGTGACAGAACGTTCTCCCCGTTTTGTTTCGCTCTTCTGTGCAATCAAGTGAAACTAGCTCGTTACTTCTCGGACATTTGGTATTTGACCAACTCAGACGTGTCATCATCAGCTGCCTACAAGAAAAGTGTTCGGCTGCGACTTGCGTGCAGACATCACCCGGAGTGTATTAAATTTCTGGAGGAATTCTTGTCACAACCGATATCCCTAAAAAAATTGTGTTTTGTCGCCGTGTCTACTTCAATAGGAACAGGACCAGGCAGAGAGCGAAAAATCCGAGATCTTCCTCTGCCAAACAAGTTCAAGGACAAACTGCGGTTTAGTGGTGGTTGTGCACCGGAACTACATTGTGACGACGCCCCAAGAGACGTAGGGATATGGCCAGACCGAACCAAGTATGACCTGGTTTTCGGTGATCTGTTTCATGACAGTAAAGACTGAACCTGATTTGGATTATGAAAGTCATTTTTTTATCAATATTTTTTGTTGATCAATATCTTTTTGTTGATCAATATCCTTTTGTTGATCAATATCCTTTTGTTGATCAATATCTTTTTGTTGATCAATATCCTTTTGTTGATCAATATCCTTTTGTTGATCAATATCTTTTTGTTGATCAATATCCTCTTGTTGATCAATATCTTTTTGTTGATCAATATCTTTTGGTTGATCAAATATCCTTTTGTTGATCAATATCCTCTTGTTGATCTATATCTTTTTTTATCAATATCCTCTTGTTGATCAATATCTTTTTGTTGATCAATATCCTTTTGTTGATCAATATCCTCTTGTTGATCAATATCTTTTTGTTGATCAATATCTTTTTGTTAATCAATATCCTTTTGTTGATCAATATATTTTTGTTGATCAATATCCTTTTGTTGATCAATATCCTTTTGTTGATCAATATCCTTTTGTTGATCAATATCCTTTTGTTGATCAATATCCTTTTGTTGATCAATATCCTTTTGTTGATCAATATCCTTTTCATTATGAAACTGATTCCGATTAGGATCATTATCTGGTTGTGATGTTTTGAATCTGAATTGAAGATGTTTAATTAAGTATTACCCTTAAAATAGTGTTGTGACTCTTGCTACAAATGATTCTCTAACACAAGCCATAGAAATTATTCTCTAAAACAAGCCATACAAATGTTTCTCTAAAACATGCCATACAAATGATTCTCTCAAAAATGCCATACTAATGATTCTATCAAACAAGCCATACAAATGATTCTATCAAACAAGCCATACAAATGATTCTATCAAACAAGCCATACAAATGATTCTATCAAACAAGCCATACAAATGATTCTATCAAACAAGCCATACAAATGATTCTCTCAAACAAGCCATACAAATGTTTCTCTAAAACATGCCATACAAATGATTCTCTCAAACAAGCCATACAAATGATTCTATTAAAAAGCCATAGAAATGATTCTCTCAAACAAGCCATAGAAATGATTGTATCAAAAAGCCATAGAAATGATTCTCTCAAACAAGCCATAGAAATGATTCTATCAAAAAGCCATAGAAATGATTCTCTCAAACAAGCCATAGAAATGATTCTATCAAAAAGCCATAGAAATGATTCTCTCAAACAAGCCATAGAAATGATTATATCAAAAAGCCATAGAAATGATTCTATCAAACAAGCCATATAAATGATTCTATCAAAAAGCCATAGAAATGATTCTATCAAACAAGCCATAGAAATGATTCTATCAAAAAGCCATAGAAATGATTCTATCAAAAAGCCATAGAAATGATTCTATCAAAAAGCCATAGAAATGATTCTATCAAACAAGCCATAGAAATGATTCTCTCAAACAAGCCATAGAAATGATTCTATCAAAAAAGCCATACAAATGATTCTCTCAAACAAGCCATAGAAATGATTCTATCAAACAAGCCATAGAAATGATTCTCTCAAACAAGCCATAGAAATGATTCTATCAAACAAGCCATACAAATGATTTTCTCAAACAAGCCATACAAATGATTATATCAAAAAGCCATAGAAATGATTCTCTCAAACAAGCCATACAGATGATTCTATCAAAAAGCCATAGAAATGATTCTCTCAAACAAGCCATAGAAATGATTCTATCAAAAAGCCATAGAAATGATTCTCTCAAACAAGCCATAGAAATGATTCTATCAAAAAGCCATAGAAATGATTCTCTCAAACAAGCCATAGAAATGATTTCTCAAACAAGCCATAGAAATGATTCTATCAAAAAGCCATAGAAATGATTCTCTCAAACAAGCCATAGAAATGATTCTATCAAAAAGCCATAGAAATGATTCTCTCAAACAAGCCATAGAAATGATTATATCAAAAAGCCATAGAAATGATTCTATCAAACAAGCCATATAAATGATTCTATCAAAAAGCCATAGAAATGATTCTATCAAACAAGCCATAGAAATGATTCTATCAAAAAGCCATAGAAATGATTCTATCAAAAAGCCATAGAAATGATTCTATCAAAAAGCCATAGAAATGATTCTATCAAACAAGCCATAGAAATGATTCTCTCAAACCAACCATACAAACGATTTGAAACGCTCATTTGAGAATAGATCTAAAATTGGTACTTCTTTAAACTTCCATTTTCTGAAATGTGTTTGAAGATTTAATTATTTTTCTTTTGTTATATTTAGTTACGACTATAATGACATTTTTTAACACTGTTAACCGCCTTTAATTTAAATATGGTATACTTATTATTATTGTCATGATTATTATTAGTATTATTATTATGATAAAGTGTGTATCTTTTGAACTATCATTTTAGTTAAACATAATTTTTATATAAAATACTGTTTATCATGTAATGTTAAGTTGTAAAATGCGGTTAAAAAAAAAAAGATTATTATTCATCTTTATAAAAGACGGAGTCCCCGCCCCCCAGAGGCGTAGCGAGGGTGTTTGGGACCCGGGGACAAGATTCGCGCCCGGGGACAAGATCCATTTTAAAGCGCCCCTTTTTCTTTTTTTCAACTCTCAAGCCCATTATTTTTACCAATAATATAATATCAAATCACATTTTGGAGCCCTTAACTAGTTTGCGCCCGGGGACATCTGTCCCCCCTCGCTACTCCTCTGCCCCCCCCCTCCGACATTTCTATTGTATCTCACCTTTCTCCAAGGACATCCACGGATAAAAGGAATCCACAAATGTTATTCCTTAACTTGTTTTCACACCCTTTCCTTGTCACCCCCTTTTATTTGACTCAACGAGAGCCATGTTTTGTTCCATTTAAATAGTCTTTGAGAAATTGAGTCGCATAGGACACGCTTGGTGTCACAGACATATCGCGTGTTTATGTTATGTGTCTGGGCCGGTCATTTTAACAGTGAGAACTAACGTTTTTCCTTTGGAACTTCCCCATATCTCGCACCACGGTTTACTAAGTCATGAATGCGCTAATGAAGCATTTCCGGTGTGGTGCGATATTTTGGGAGATAATAATCACATGGACGTCAAGATGCATTTGTTTTAAAGCAATGAGTGGGTGGTTTGTTGAGCTGGGTGCAGGAATTTCCATTCTTTCAAATGTGAACACCATTGTTACTAGTTTCTAATTGTTCATTGTGTCTTAACACATCATATAAATAATAATGAAAGGATACCTTTATTTCAAACCATCTCGTCAAGTTATTTGAATCGAAAAAGAAAACGGAGTTGAGACTCTGATCTGATAGTGTGTTGCTGTGGCCGTTGAGTGAAGGACCTAGCCCTAGACGACATTTCGCCACACTTGGCACAATACTATTCAGTCTAGTAAGAACATATAATAATCATAATCTGATGGGGCCGATGCAATTAATTAATCAACCTCTGCGTTATGGTAATAAGTCAACTCATTTTAATCATATGCATACACACACACTATTCCCCACCCCCTCTTTCTATCCCTTCCCCCCTTCTTTTCTCTAGCTTCCTCTCTCATCCTTAGAATTATAACGCCATACTTTGTGGATTTAAAGAAGAGAATGTCCTTAAAACAAGCAATATTTTTTTCTGGTAGTTTCCTTTCTCACGTTCCTCCAAAGGGCAACGTGTGAACACAAGACGTTGTGTCTGGCTGTTCAACTGGCGGCTCTAAAATATTGTTCTGTAGTTTTCTATCATTTATGTAACACTCATAATGTTCTCTGTATTTTTATATAATAAGGTTCTCTTTCTTTTTAAATAAGGCATACGTTTCTCATTTTTTTTAAAAATTTAACACTCATAAGGTTCTCTGCCTAATTTTTAAACACTCATAATGCTCTCTGCATTTTTGTATAACTTGCGAAAGGTTCTCTGTTTATATTTTAACTTCACCTTTAAGTTTTATAACTGACAGATTCTTAAGTATAAACCTTCTCTTGAAACCCACGTAGTCTCAATGTTTTGCTACTTATTATTTTGTGTGTTTCTTACGATAACGACAGTGCATAGCCTAAGGGGATAAGTTCAACCATACCAGTTAGGGCGAATACGCCGGTAAGCTTTGTACTGTACGTGAATGAAATCACACAATGGTCTCAACTACACAACTGTTCAGTTAGCACAATGCCAGATTAAATCTATAAATGCATTTTATGATGAACAATATGTTTAAAATTTATTTACCTTATGACTGTAAGCCGTTTTGTGGCGGCAAAAAAAATCAACAAAAAAAACAAAAACAAACAACAACAACAAAAAAAAAGTTATTCTCCTTAACTTGACTGCGGCTGATATATTTTGTCAAATTTATTTGAAGACTCTTATTTGACAGTTGTTGTAACTTATAATATGTCGACGAAAATAAGTTACGTTTCCAAAAAGATAAATGATTTCCTTCAGCTTGGGTATGCGTTCTAACGTTACTTTGCAACTAAGTCAAATATAAAAAGGTGTTTATTCAACATGCGTTTAAGTCTGCCATAACATATATATGTATTATGTGTTATGCAGTGTTGCTTCTGAAATAAAGTTTTAACACTAGCTCACGCTAGAATGAGTTGTTGGTGTTAAAATCAGGAAAGATTGACCCATACTTTCTTCCCTTTCATTTTGGATATCAAATGCTTTTTAAATAAATAATATTTTTTTTCGGTTATTTTTTTCATCACTTAATAAAAAAAGCCTCACTTGCTGTAGTTGACGTTAAACGTAAATGAAGCAAGTAATCTGTAATATTGATACCAGTGAGCATTTTAAGTTGCACAACCAACAAACTAATATTTAAATTAAAAATTGGTTTAAAAAAGGCAAAATGTAAATAAATTTTATTTCAAATAAAATTTGGCGCCCACTGCACAAAATGATGTGGATATGATTATGTTGAAAGCCACAGATTTTTTAAAAAAGGATTAATAAGCGTTGGTTTACCTAACCCGTATTCTACAGCTTGGGGTATGATAAGGTGAATATATCATAGAGCCTCCTACATTCATTTTGAGCGTACTTTATTGAAAATTACAACAAAAAATGTTTTAAAATATGATTTCATAATATTTAAGAAACAATCATAGACACTTTAAGAAACATGAAAAGGACATTTATATAATCATACAAACCTTATTAAAAAAAATCAACGCTTTAGAATAAGAAGTTTCAAGATAATTTAAAAAGATATATCAACCGCTACCGGGAATATTCCCAGGATAGTATAGAAATCTATAAAACTAAACTAAACTTTTAATAAACTTTTAGATTTCATTGATCTTTATACCCACGTTGAACCATATAGAATTTACTGGAACATTTATAACATATTTTTTTAATAAAGTCTTCAAAAATTAGTTTAAAAATTGGCTCTATTTATGTAGTCCCTTTTTCGAGACTAAACATCTTAAACAAAATGTCACCAATCAATCTTTTTCTTTTAACGTTAAAGTAAGGACCTCGGTGTGGATCCATTCTATAATGTGATGCTTGAATTATCACAAAGATAGGGCCCTTAAATAATTCATCAGATAAATAGCCAAGTAATGATTTAAAAGTTGTAACGTTAAAATCGGTTGAATAATCTTTATTCAAAAAAAATGAAATTTGTATACCTGATCCCGACACATGTGAATATTATGAGTTCAAAACCTTCAAGTTTTTCAATATAAATTTAAAGTGCATTTGTTCCAAGTTTTGTCTGTATCAATCTATTAAGTGTCATTGTATTTATATAGGTCATATAATAAAAAGAAAACCTACTTAATCTTTTAAATTATACAGCAGTGGATACTTTAGGTTGGATCACGGATCAAACTTTATCCATCTGAATCGGCTTTAAATAAAATGTTGATGCTATCATTTAGTTTTGAATGCCAACCCTATTTTAAAAGTGATGATGAAATGTATTTTTATCAAGTTTGATCTAGATGCAACAATTTACGTAGAAGATTTCATTGTAACCTAAGGCTTCGTATATAGTTTTGACTTTTGCTTGTAAATTACATTGTAAAACCTCCTACACTCAATTGGAACTTTAACTCATTCCCCCCGGAATTATTTTCCACGTTCTGACGGAATTATCTATTTCGGTTTTTTGTTACGCACTACTATGTTTTCTCTAAACCTTCATAACTTTTTTGTTTTTAATCAGAAAATGTTAATATTGGTATGGAATTAAAGGGAAATGCATGCTCTTTGCAAACAAACAAGATTTGGGTTTAAATTTTAATAAATAAATGTGATTGTGATTTAAGGAAAATAAAAATTTATTTAAAAAAACTCACCAAATGTTCACAAAACGCTCCTTTGAAGTCACACGAAGAGAAATATATAATCCAAAGTGTAATAAAAATGTTTTTTTTCTGAACTATATCCATATGTGCATCACAAATAATAAAGATCAACTTTCAAAAAAGAAAAAATTAAACCTCAGAGCACATTATTCATTGTCACCACCACACAAAAAATTAGGAAAAAATTTTTAACTAATTCCACTGGAAACAATCTGTTGCTATTTAAAAAATAATTGTATCCTAATTGTATCCTTGTTTGTATGTACTAAAATGTATATAATAGTAAATGGAGAATTTACTATACATTAGTCACATATTTCCATCTGGGGTTAGCAATAGTAAGCCTAAAAAACAATCCATATGGATGTGCCCTTTAGCTGGGGGGTGGGGGGGTGGGGCTGGTTGTTCATCAGCTGATGAATTACCAATTTCATTATTTTGTCACTAGTACTATTAATACTAATACTAGTACTAGGATTATAATTATAACGATTCAACAGAATCAGCCTCTGCATTTGAAATCATAAAATCACTGTCTGAATCATCATAAGAGTAATATTTCCCACAATTATTAGATTGATCACCAGATGGGTCAGGTCAAGATTCATGTTTGTAAACAAAAATAAAATGGACACTCAAAACTACCGCTTCAAACAATTCATTCTTCGCTCAATCACAGAAAAACCGGATGTTTATGAAAGGGAAATCATTCTAGAATTGATTTAAAATAACTAAATACCAATAGCTAAGAAAAGATTCGAAATAAACAGGTTTTTATACATCGACGAGCCGAACTCTTAATTTCAAATCGACGATGGGAACGTTGATCCGGAGGGAAAGAGTTAAATATGATTTCAAAATATTTTCGGAAAATCCTGGAGCCTTACAGAAACATAAAATGATATCTTTAACTTTACCGGGCCAGTTTCTGATGTCGTAAAATTTATATAGAAAAACTTATTGTCCTTTTGTAATTTAAGAAGCTTATGCTAAATAAACAACATGAAGATAGTTTAATTTTTAAATAGCCAAATCTTCTCTGGACTGGAGATGTTCCGTTTGTAACAAATGATGCCTTTGAGACATCCTATCCTCATAAAACGCAACCACACTTGAAGGCATTTGAAAATAAAATGTGATTATTTTTTTTTAACCCTAAAAATTTTATGATTAAAAAAAAAAGTACAGCTTTTAGGATAGAGGGATTTGTAACCAATCTTTCTAGGAAACACCTTTCTGGAAACGACCATGTCAAAATTTGGTTGCGATCAATTGTTTGGTTTTCTTTATTAATCGATCCATTTAGTCAACAAAATTATACTGAGCTTTATATAGTGTATGACAGTCAATGATCTTGGCCAGCAATGTGTGGTAATTCTCAATGCACAGGCCAAAAACAGCAAATATTGGTGAAATAAATCTGTACATCGGGAACGTTTATTAACCTATTATGTTTTTTTTTTTTTTTTTTGTGTTCATAGTACCCACGACGCGTCACAGCTCCCAATTTAAGAACCCTTGAACCGGATAATGTTTATATTTTACATTTCATCGTTATTTGTGAAATAAATCTGTACATCGGGAACGTTTATTAACCTATTATGTTTTTTTTTTTTTTTTGTGTGTTCATAGTACCCACGACGCGTCACAGCTCCCAATTTAAGAACCCTTGAACCGGATAATGTTTATATTTTACATTTCATCGAATTGAAGACGCGACGCAGGGGTCTGATGTAACAACAAGAAATGTCTACATAGAAATAATCTCTTTAGCTTAAAATACTTCCTCAGGGATAAAAAATTACTGTAGCGTCAGAGGCGTCTGGAGAACTCTATAAATAATTCTCACCACACCAGCCGTCCCTCCACCCCAAGGTAACCCCCCTCACCCATAAACCCCCAACCCCTCTCACCACTGTGAACTGTACGCCCAAGTAAATCAAATAACGTTCGAGATTTTACTTTTTCTTTTCCTTCATCCTCTTCTTTTCCCAGCCAGAAATCCATTAGATCTAGACAAGAGAAGTCGGATCGGGTTTGATGAATTCCTTATCAGCTGGACACTGAGCCGGCGACCCCCGTGTTTACCCTTGGCCTCCACTTGAGCTTACTTCTCGTCATTGCCGCGTATAGGAAATAAAACGGCCAGGGGTCAAGATGGGGAGTTTACTGTTCAGAGGGATTGAATTCGGGTGGTGGTGATGGTGCAGTGGAGTTTTTTTCTTCTTTTTTTGCTGAGACCTTCAAGAAAAATCCCGACGAAAAGTACACACGAAATAGCCATCTTATGCAGTAGGCTATAAGCTTATAATATGCACGACCTCAACCTTAGGGATAGTCTTTTCTTTCAAGGTGGTAGTTACAGCCCTTATCGTATAGGCCTACACATTATTAATGGCAGCTTAAGGCAGTTTGAAATTATAGTGTTATACAACTTTATAAGGATACGGGTAATAACCATACAGTAGCCTGAATACTCCCAGTTCATAAACAACCAGAGAGAATAACAATAAAATATCGACATTATTAAGGTGTCTCCCACATCAGGAAAAAATCTATTTGTCCGAGAAAGAGGGCGCTGCTTTAGAAAAGAATAAATAAAACGGAGCATGATATTCATATAGCTTCAGCTTGAAGTTAAACAACCCCCAATAACAAAGTTCTTCCTATAAAAATCGTTCATATGAATTTCAACAAAATATTTTTATTTTACTATAATAATCTTATGTCCCACCCGGTTTTATACTGCTGATTTATTTCACAAACTATTTCAGAAAAAACAAAACAAAATAGTATCAACCAAACGCACTTGTGATAACAAAAAAATTCATTTAAAGCATCTAATTTCATGAAATTAAAGAAATCATATTCCTTCATCTTCCCCTAGCAAAACTGATTTTTGGGGTTGGGATTATGGGTTGTGGCTGATAATTTGACAGAATGTGTTGTAAAGGGTAATGAGTTAATGTTTTATCTCAATAGGTTGACGAGAAGTGGGCCAATTAGCCGTCCAAAGATTTTTTGCCATAACACACTAAAGCGAAGTTAATATATAAAGAATTTACAAAGACGGACACATTTGAAAGAAAAGTCGTGGTATAAATAAATGGACGCGATCACGTCTCTATGTTCCATTCCTCCATGTACTATGTTAAAACACGGTACAGAAGGGAGCTGCTTGATTCCGTATATGTTTTGATTGAAGGAGAGCTTTCTTCACACTGGGGAAAAAAAATTATATCCTTATATTTACGACTTTATCCCATTTAATAAGTGAGCATCCAAAAAAATAATATTTTTTGTGTGAATTTTTAAAAAAAAGTTTAATCAATTTAAAATCAACCCACCATTAATTATGTTACACATAGAGCAATTAGTTTAAATCGTATGACTCATATGAAAGAGCTTCACTCTCTACTACTTTGCCCTCAGAGAATAGAGTGACCCCAACCTCTACTTGAAACTATTTATATTTTTACTTTATGACCGGTATTTTTTTTTTTTTTTAAATCTAACTGGCTCTCCTCTCCATGGCTGCCTTGTACTTTACATCAAACTCTAGAAAATGATCAACTTTTAATAGCCACACAATTTTTGTTACAGAAAAGAGAAAAATAAAACACCAGCTAAATAAATATTATTATTTATTCTTGACAAAACAGTTCAAATGATTCAAATAATAAATGTTCAATTTATGAGGGAAATCAATCATAATTTTTAAATTATACAAAGTAAAATATTAAAAAAAATTATTACAAGATGTGATAAACATAACATCCTTTATTATCAAATGAAAAAAAAAAGTAGCTTTATAATATTGCATTTATTTTTTACTAAATTTAAACAAATGCAATCAAATTCTCTTGGAATGTTAACTTCTTCTTGATTCTTTTTGGACATTGTGGTTTTTAAAAATAGTTATTTGAATCTTATAATAAAAAAATTGTTCAAAACTTTTAAAAAAAAAGAAAAAAAAAAAGGAATGTTTAAAAACAGTAATTTAAAAAAATCTATGACAAAATTATTTTTTTCAAGAAAATCTTGTATTGCACACATTTAAATTGTATGATGAACATACTTACTGGAGACAGTGAAAAAAAAAAGGGGGGGGGGGGAGATAAAAAAAAAAAATTGAAATTCACCCCCTTTTCATAAAAAAACACAAAAAACATTCAAAAAAAAAAGGGGGGGGGGGGAGATTAAAAAAAAAAAAATTCGTATTCTCCCCCTTTTCATCAAGAAAGCCAGAAAGCATTCAAAACACACTTTCCAACACTGACATGGATGGACTTGAAGGTACATTGACTAGCAATCTGGCAAACAAGCTGCAGACTAGAAAATGCTGAATCTACTCACTCTATTATCCCTTCATAGCAGAAAAATAGCTATCTACATTAATTTACATGTACATATTTTAGGCATTGATCACTTTTTCTTTGACAGTCTTTTGATGTAATGGAAACCTTTATGTAAAATTGACATAGTAAGTAAGATACAAAACATGGCAAAGAAGGAAGTAAACACTCTTGTCTGTCGTAAGAGAAAACCATTTTAGAGAGTGATTTAGAATTAAATTAGTAGTAATGGATAATTTATGTCAAGAAAACACATCAATTAAAAAAATTTATTAAATTCAAACTTGTCTCTAAATGAATAAAAAATAAAAATTGGGGTCCTACTTTCTTTTCATGTGTCTTCATTCAAAATAAATCATTAAAAATTTTTTTCCAAAATATATGAATAAATTATACATTAAAAGAAACCTTTTATTATTTTATTAAGTTCTCAACAAAAATACAAGTTCATTTTAAATGATTCATAATTGAAAGAAGGTTATTTCTTTATATAAAATGACTTGCTTTTTCCAGGCAATCTTAAAAGCTCATCTAAAAGTTCTCTGCATTTACAATTTATCATAAATATTATTGACACTTGCTACTTTCATTAATTAATAAAAAAAAAAAAGAACTGTTAAGATATAAATCTAATAATTTAATTTTTTTCTTCCAGACTTAATCCTTAATAATGTGAAAGCTCCCTGATCTCCTGAGACATATAAATTCTTTGAATTCTGTGCTTTAGAATATTCCCAAAGGAAACTACCTTTTAGAGCTAATGAGATTAAAAAGAAAGATAAAAGAGTTCAATGTATAAAAATTGAAAATAAAATGCCAATAATATAAATATAAAAAATTTGGGTCAACAATTCTGAATTTAATATAAAGCACTTTGTATTTTCTAGATAAAGTAATGCATCAGGACATTATTTTATTAAAAGAAAAAGAAACTTGTAAGACGACCTGTCATTTTCAAGTAAAGTTACATCTTTTCTGAATATAATATTAAGAATAATATTATTTAAATGTCAGTAGGAATTCAGGAAAGTGGATGCTTTTACAAAGAAGTTTTAAAAAAAATATTTCTTTTCACTTGTTTCAAAACTTTTTCCAAAACAGTTATTTATAAATAAATTAAAAAGTAATTAAAAAAATATAGCAGTCCTGAATTCATTTTTTAAATTCATAAGTCATCTGAAATAATGGAAGTATGAACCAATTTTTAATCTCCTAAAATTGTTTCAATAAGTAGAAATCTAAAGTAGTATTTTCTAGAGTGTGTAGATTGAATGCGCATAGAAAAGTTGAAGTGTTAAAAAATTAAAGTTTTAAAATTAGCATCACCACCAACCAGAATAAAATATTATGTCATTTTGATGTGTCTCAGTATTCATTATATGATAAGTTAATGAAGTTAAACAAGTCACAACCATTGAAAAGGTGAGCACATTGAAAATATTTAACAATGAAAAAAATCTCAGAGAATTATTTACAAGAATTGGTAAGTCTTTTTATTTTCATTTTAAAGTTTTGAGTTTATTACTTTATTTTATTTTGTAGCAAACTTGAACAATGTATTATTTTTACAGGTATATAATATTTATAAATTGTGTGTTTAAACATTAAAAAATTTTTTTTTTACATTCAGGATTTATGGGAACTTAACTCAATTTTTTGAGCACAAATACAAAAATATTCAAGCTATTCTTATTTTCTCCTTGTTACATATATTATGGTAATATATTATTTTATATCAAATATACGATTTATAAAACTTCCTTAAATGTTTTATTTAACTGTAACAATTTTTTATTTGAAACTTATTATTCTTATAGAGAACAATATAACTTAATAAATAAGAACAAATGGTCTTTAAAAGTTTTCCTATTATTCCAATGTTTTAAAAACAAAATAACTTTTTTGATTTAAATTAAACAATACATTATTTAATTTTTCTGTATTAAAAAAAATATTCCACAATGATCAAGCCATCTGCTATGCAATTAAGCAGTGCTTGTCAAATCTGTTTGATGTAAAAAAGATTTTAACAAAAATTTAACTTATTGTCAATGTGCTTAGAAATTTGACATATTCAATTTAATTACAGTAAGAATATATGAAAGGATTCAATTGTTCATTTTCTTAAAAATATTTAAAATTATTTGCTTCAGCTTTAAGATCTGTCTTCAGGAAGATATGATAATGAAAAACAAAAATTGTTTTTATCTGAAAAAAAATGTTGATTTTGCCTCATTGCATTTCCCTACATAGGTTATATTTCAAAACAATCACAAGAATAAACACATTTTTTTTTTAATGAAACAACATCTTGTTCATCAATCCACTTAATTATTCCACTTTTCTTTTATGTGCATTTTTTTCAACTGCTTAAACATTGATGTGTTTATAAAGTTTTTTTTAAAAAAGATACTTGTTTTTATAACTGCCCTTATTTTAAAAAAACCTAATTTTTAAAAAAATTTCTTATAAAATAAAAAGACTTACAATATTAATTATTTAGCAATATATATTCAACTTAAAACTCTTTTTGTTTTCCCCCAAAACTGGAAAAAAAAAATAACAACAAAAAAGATTGTTTAATGGGATCCATTTTAACATCACAAGCTTTTGTCATTTAAGGTAATAAATTGGCTATTTATATATATACATATGAACATTTATGATGACATACCTTGATAGAAATAAAGACCATTTGTATTAAATAGTATGATGGCATGCACATCTCTCACAAGCATTCAATGATGCTATAATTTAAAAAAAATTTTTTTGACAATAAATGAAATTAAAAACAACAACAAACATTATTAATAGGATATTTTCCTTAAAGTAAAGACCAAAAAAAAATTATCATCATAAAGTAAAATAGAAGATCTCTTGTTAATGATTAAGATATTATAGTTGTTAAAATATAACAATATGAATTAAAGTAACAAACTTTCTGGGCATCTATTAAGTTCTTATGAAAGCAAATACACTTTAATAAAATATTCAAATTTTATTCCAAATTGACATTCACAGTAAGCCTTTCATTGGTAATGTTTGTTAGTGGCTTTGAAAGAAAATGGTTAACTTGCATATTCTCCCTTCATTATTAAATTGTTATTTTTAACATTATTTCACACAAAGCTGAAAATAAATTATTTTTTTACCTGATGATTTATACCCTGGCAAACGATAACACAAAAAAGTTTATTGAAAAATGTTTAACAGCATGCAACAAAAACATATGTCCTAACTCTATTTCACAGCATGGGAATTATGATAAATGAATTAGATAGAAAGCTGTTCATCATCAAATTTAAAAACGATCTAATCATTTCAATTTGTTACATCTTGTTTGTTTTTATAACTCACACGTGTTATGTAAATGTCCAATTTATGAATAGGATTGTGATCACTCAGTCAATGAATAATACAATTTTTTGTTCCTAAATATTCATGCCATGTACCATAGAAAACTCAACTCAATTCAAAACAGAATTTTATTTGGCCATAACTAACAAATAAAAAGAAGTGAAAAATAAGTACCTTAAGTACAACCTTTTATTTATACATCAATACAAAAATGAAAATCAAATATTTAAACTTCTTTTTCAGTGGAAGTGCTTTGAATAATAATTGAAAATTGGGTTTTGTGTCCAAGGATTAAAATCTTTTTAAAATTTAATTTTGGCATAATTAAACATAATTTTAACTGTTTATATTTTGGAATTGGCAAATCAAGGGTCCTTAAAATATCAGCCTGTTAGGCTATGTGTATGTTGGTTTAAAATGGCCAAAAGAAATAGGAAACGGAAATAAAACTTTTAAGTCAAATTAGAAAGCCTTTCATATTTTTATGTTGCAAATAATAATAAATTAGGTAAGTTATAAATAAAACTTAAATTTCTAAGAATTTAAAATACCAAAACATTTTTTTTTTCAAGTCTCTTGAAAATTCGATGTCCTGAAACAGAACATGTTCACTTTCATTATAATTTACACAATAAACCAGCCTTTTAACATTTATTTTTATAAACATTTATTCCAAGTACACAAAAAGTAATAATAGCTGTAACTTAATTCATGCCCAGTCACTTTAAAAGCTTAATATATAAGCTTCATCATTGCTCATACATAAGCATTGCTAAATCAGTCCCAAGGACCTTTAATGTAAAAATATATTTTACTAAATCGATATTGAAATTTTTCCTATTTGGAATGCGAGACTAAATTCAGATTTTAACATTGATTAGCAATTTTGTTCACATGGGTTAACAAAACTTTAAAGTGGAATGCTATTTTTACATTTTAACCTACTGGTATCATCTTATCCTTAAACAAAAATAATTCTTATTTCTTATTTCAATCAGCTAAATGTTATTTTGGAGATTGTCAGGTGTTTGAAACTTCAAAGTGCCCGGAAGTGATGTAAATTTTTTTTATTCGCACATTAGTGTGTTATGAAAATCAGTTTGTAAGCTTAAGATTTAGAGCATTTAATATTAACAAAGAGATATTTGAAACATCATTTTGTATTGCAAAGATTTTTATCACAAAAACCTAAATAGCTGAATTAAGATCGCATATCCGCAAACTAACAAATACATACATCTTTAGTATGTTCTTATTATAAAAAATTCTTTTATAGAACTGAATAACTAACTATGCAGTTTGAAAGAAAAAGTCTTTAAAAAAATTTACATACTGAATGTGGTCCTTTAATAAAGCAATAGTATTCAATTATTTACACAACAAGTACTTAATACTTGGTTAGAAATGTTCAAATAAGGATATGAGATTGAAAACAATTTAAGAAATTTTACCACAAAATCTTATTTGGTAGAATTCTATTGTTTTTTTTAAAATCCCAACCATGGAATAGTAGTCATTAAGGAATGGAAGTCACATAAATAAAGAAAAAATACCACAGTTAGGTAACTAGCATGTTTGAGATCATAAATGTGATTTATCAAACAGCTAAAATAATAAAAATCTTGGCACAAAAAAATCTTATAAGAGTAGAATACAAATAATTAAGAATGAACAATAACTTCAGAAATGAAAAAAAAGCTATGATAAACAGTTCAATAATATTGTCACAATATGATCACTTGGTGGAAGACGAGGTGTGTGCAGTAATATAATAATGAGCCTGCCACCATAATAGTCAAGGAGAGGCTACTCTGAAGTTGACAAGCAGAGTTCTCCTGATCAGAATCCAAGCTTGGCTTGTCATTATGTGCTCTGTAGATTGTGCTGCCACTTGTGACTGCATGGGGAAAATACAAAATAATATGCATCATTATGTTCACTGGTCTGAGTTTTACAAAAAAAACACAATGCTAATTATTCTTTGTTGCAACCGAAGTACTAAATGAAAAACTGCTTGACACTTTAATTTCACTTCAAATGTTTCTATTTAGATTAGATAAATTAGTCTAAAATAAAAAAAATTTAAGTGGCAGCTTAAGAAAGTACTATTGATAAATTTATAAATTATTTTTTTATTTGAACATAGGCCCCTGTTTTCTTGAAATAATGTTTTTTAATGCGCCACATTTAAGGGAAGTTCTATCTTTGGGAAAAAAAGTTAATAACATTCATAACATTTTAAAAGGCAATCCTGGTATCAAAATTTTTTTAGTTATTACTTCATGTAGCAAAACATTTGAATAATCAAATAGTCCCTAATGAAAATTTCATAGTGATTTAACAAATATATTATATATATAATAATGATTTAAGTGCAAAAAAGAAAATGTACCTGCTCCTGAGGTGCGATTTGTTGTTTTTACATCTATATATGCAATGGCTCCTCGCCCTGCTCTCGTCCTAGCAGCAATATTGAAACGATATCGATGATTTGGCTTTAAATCATCTATATGGGCTTGATATGTAAGTCCTGCGTTGGAAGGGAACCTCACAGGAACCAAGGGCTTCAATTCATTACCCATAACTGAAAAGATAAAAGAATCTCTTCTAACATCAAATTAGAGAGGCAAGAAAAACATAAAACTTGTTCTCGAGTTGTTTAGCTTTTCTTGTTTGTGTTGTTTAAACTGCTCAATTCACTGTGTGTACTTCTTAACAGTTAAGATGTTTGGATAAGACTCATTGTTTAACATGTATTGCTCATGCCAATCTCAATTTAATTTGTGTATAAATTCATGCAATCATATATATTTTTTTAATGTTATTATTTAAATTTCAAAGACTTACTAAATCAAAGCATTATTTTTGCAAAGTTAAAACAAAAAAAGTAAAATTCAATCTTGAGTCCTTAACATATTATGTTTTTCAAATAATATGCATTTTTTTTTAAAGACACTTAAAAATATATTAAAATTTATTTTCCCCCCTGGTACTATGACATTGGATGAATACATTTTAGGACTCACCAACTTGGTAGCCAATGTCAAATCCTATAATAATACCATTACGCCTGTCAGGTGGCAGCCATCTGAGTGTGACACTGTCTGATGTCACGGAGTCAGCAAAAAGACCCTGCACAGCTGTTGGGGCTGAAATATTTATCAAATATATTCAATCTTTCAATAGTATTAGAAGTGTTGAAGAAATGACACTGAATTTATAGGCTTATATAAAAGAGTTGATGACAAAAGATTTTTTGGTGTGCCAAGTTTAAACATTGAAATCTCATTTTTTAAAACAAGAATTCCATAAGTGAATGATTAAAAATTGAGATTGATTTCCTCACCAAGCAGAGTCATACTTCATGTTGCCTCGTTCCCTCTTCATATTACAATATATTTAAATAAAATTAAAGAGACTGAACAGGCCGACCCATGTTTCAAATGTCCCCTTATCAGGCCGACCCATGTTTCAAATGTCCCCTTATCAGGCCGACCCATGGTTCAAATGTCCCCTTATCAGGCCGAACCATGTTTCAAATGTCGCCTTATCAGGCCGACCCATGTTTCAAATGTCCCCTTATCAGGCCGACCCATGTTTCAAATGTCCCCTTATCAGGCCCACCCATGTTTCAAATGTCCCCTGATTTCAAGCACCAAGCTAAAAAAAATGCACATGATCATTAATAAAACTGAGTTTGGTAAAAAAAAAAAATGGGGTGGGACCATCGTAAGCTACTCACTTCCTTCTGGCGTAAAGACATCGATGGTGTCACTTGGTGGTCCGTTATAATGTTGGTTGGCCACAACCACTTGAAATTTGAATGATGAGTATGCTGGCAGGTCGGACACTGACCCTTTGAACTCCACACCCCCAGGGATGAATGTATCAACAGGAATGTGGACCTGCTTCTTGCTGCTTTCCCCTTCATCCCATTGCCAGTAGATAATCTGGAGTTAAGAAACAAATATATAATTGTTATCGGTGTAATCAGAAATCTATTTTTTTAAAAATTAAAAAATTTTAATAATAAAATTGATTGAGTTAACATTTTCCAGAGCCTCTGTCAGGAATTTCCCTAGAATGCACCAGGGACGTTTCCTGATCTTCTTAAAACGTTCCCCTATGGGCATTGAAAACTAAGGATTTATTGATTTACTGTCCACCACATTTAGAATCACTGTATTAAATGATTGCTATTTGCATATTTTAATTTTTATAAGGTTACATTTTGGAATACCAGCATTTCCATACGTATAAAAACATGAGAAGAAAATCCAATTTTTTAAAATCCATAAGGAAATACAGTTTATATTCGTGTTTCAAATTATAATAAAATCATAATAAGAAGAAAAAAAGCAGCTAAACCTTGTATCCTTTGAATTTTCCGTTCATTTTTCTGTCTTCAGAGTCTACATGTTCCCATTTAAAATGGGCCGTGCTCTCCTGTACGGGGCGCTGCTTGTCGAGCTGGAACCCTGACACAACCACTTGCGGCTCTGTTGGGACACATAACAAAACTGTTATATTAAATCGGTTGCTGAGAGACTCATCCTTAATATTGACACAGAGCTGCGTGTGTGGACAATTTAATGCTTTATAAAGGACACCATCGTTTGACGACTGATTGGGTTAACTTTGCAAAGTGGCAAACAGTCAAACAAAGTTAAACCCTAAAACCAAACAGCTTTAACAGCAGTACGGTAGGCCTACACAGTGTCGTATCTAGAGTTAGTGCCACTCCGGGGTGGGCGAATCATTGTGTCAAAGCCGCAACCCCTCCGCACCCATCACCCAAAATGAAAAGAAACACCTATGTAGTTGGCCGAAAAAAGACCAGTCTTTTCTTTTCATGCCTTAAAATTTCTTTATCTTTTCTTTATAAATAAATAGTGAAAGAATAAATTTTAAGTGCTGCACTTTATCTTTTCTTAATACAGGGTTCCTGCACCAAATATAAAAACAAATTCCAGGAGTTTTCCAGGAGTTTTCCAGGAGAAAATACAAAATTCCAGGACATTTTTTAAAGAGTAAAAACGGAGAGACCCTATACGCGTATACAATTTTTTTGTAGTAACAGGACATAAATGCACTTATATAGTACCGGTACTTACTCTAAGGATTGCCAATGCTATAGCAATTATTTGATTTAGGTATGTACCGGTATAGATATTCTGGCCCCGAGTTCACATACAATTGAGTAACTTGGTTTTTTATAAGAATAAGATGCACTTGATGTTGGATAACAAACAACTAATAAAGTTATAAGATAATCCATTTTATTCACAAGTAAGTCATATTTATTTCCGAAGATACACATAACCTAGGAGCTTGACTAGGAAGTTGAAAAAGTGGACACCCGAGGTAGGTGAAAAAACTGAAGTTGAACTAGAGGAAGACTCAGATGATTGTTGTTTATCATTGTTGATCATTTTCCCCTAATTTTCATGGCATCCGAGAACTGTCCTGCAAATATACTTCATATATTTACAGTATTTTTGTTTTGTCCTGTACACATAAAGATCCCTAAGACTGGAGCAGTAGCCTTGACGTGAGCTGTATTTTGTTGAAATTTAGGGAGAGTTGCTCAATTCGCCAGAGCCACTCTCTCGTCGTTGCCTATTTGATTCAATGGTAAGATTAGTCAAGACGACTGGATATAGATCAGGATGCAGTAGATTACCAGATTGAGTGTGTGTGTGTTTCACTATGCTCTTTATGCTTTCTACGTCATAGGATTTTGTCAGAATTTTCATTGAGTCAATGTCATAACGTCTACGGGTCTCCATCTCCGGGTTTGATTTCATAGTTTTCCTTCTCCAAGTTGAGTTGCCATTCAAAGTTAACGAGTTCCATCTACCCGGCATGCTGGTGATGTTTTTGCTTGTCTAGGCATTTTCTGGGGATAGAACTCCAGTACACTAGCCACTAGCTTGGGATTGACTCAGTTCAGAGTCAATATCTAGTATAGAGTAGCAGTGATGGCTTGTTCAATCAGGATTGCTATCTTAATTATCAGTCCTCAAAGGAACCGTTGGGCATTTATTTACCCTAGACCTTGAATAGTGAAATAAAATAGAATTAATTTATTATCATATTAGGTCTATAATATTGACTATATTATAAGTTATACCGGTACTAAATTAATAATAATACAGAGAGAGTCAGAAGAGAAACTAATATAGGCATATGCCTATGTAACTGCTTAGTCCGGATTTTAAACAGGGGAATGGGTCAGCGACCAAGCAACCACTTTTTTTTTTTCAATTTCGGAAGTCTCCCCCCCTTCCCCTCCCAACTGTGCTTATAATACCGCAAAGTATGCCTATACCTAGAGCACAGGGGTGCATCACTTAATTTTTAACTACGTGTATAAATAAGGACTAACTATGTAAAGTTATGTGAAGCTCAATGGTTGCATCAGCTAGTTTTAATAACTTTAAAATGAAGTTCCGAAGTCATTTTTGAAGTCATCGTAAACTATGCTACAACATGCAAAAATAACATAACATAACTTAATTTTTTTATTTAGTATTCTCCTATTTAGAAGGCCTAACTAAACTTAACTTACAAAAAGGCCTAGCACTCACTATAAACTATGTTTAAAAAAATATGTGTCAACATAATTGTTATAAAAAAAGGCCTACTACTTACTACCTTTTGTTAATATTAATAAATAAAAATCAAATTCATCTTCTTTTCTAACTGTAAGTGTAACAGCCGCGAGCGTTTCTTCTTCTATATCTTAAGGGCCCACGATCAATTTATTGATCATTTTGCAACACCATACTCGCGAAAACGCCGTATAATATAATGGTCAAAACTGATACTTTTCAAACTCGTGTTAAAGACATAAAAGTAAGATAATTCGTCAGATAAAGACTTAAACTTTATTCACATAGTCATATCAATTGTACTCCTTTAAAACTACTATATAAGTAGGTTAGTTTTTGTTTTTGAAAACTTCGGAAAATGACCCCAAAACTAAAACTACGCTTTCTCCAGTTTGGACAACCTACGGTAAAACTAACAAAACTTCAACTTTAAAAAAAAATTGGCTAAGCTTAGTCAAATTATACAGCGATCGGGCGCGTAGTTTTCTATTCATAATACTAATAATAGATACCAAAATTTAAATAACTACAGATAAATATCTATTTACTGTATTTTACACTATACTTACCAAATAAATTAGTTGAACGGCGAACTGAACGGAACGAAAAAAACTTCTTGTCTATCAAAGCATTACGGTACGACATTTCATATCCGAAACTCGTAAGGCGCATGCGCAGTTAAGGGGAAACCACTAGAATTATTATGGCAAACTCGTTTTGATAAATGAATGGCTAAAAATAGACTACGAATTGAATATAGCGGTAATATTAATTTATAAAATATCTATCGCGACCAAGATTTTTTTTACCCCTCCCTCTGTGGAAACAAAAATTTCAGGACATTTAAGGAGAAATTTTAAAATTTAAGGAGTTTTCCAGGATTTTATCATTAGTTTTCAAATTCCAGGAGATTTCCAGGAGCTCCTGGAATTTCAGGAGGCCGCGGGAACCCTGTTAATAAATAAATAGTGAAAGAAGTGCAGCACTTTGATGGATGACCCTGGCAAAGTGTAAATGTTGTAATGGTGTAGCTTTACACACTGGCATTAGTGCCGTGATGTCAATAGTTTAAAATGGTGAACATTACATGGCTTCAAAAGGTTGAAGAGAAATCTATGTAAAAATTCAGATTTGCCCCCATACAAGTTAATTTTAAAACTAATTCAAACGGTAATGATGAATGTTGGGCAAGTACTTGCCTGCTTCGAAGCTGTGCCCCTTGTAAATAAAAGCTGGCTGGTGGGCTTCGCCCATGTCGTTGTTTGACTTCACCTGAGAACGTTGGGACAATTTGAGTACAACAATTGAATTTGGTTTGCCAAGATACACTTAATGCGGCTGAGAGCTAAATGTAATAAGACTAATACTGACCTATTGAATAAACAGCAAAAATACTTTACAATGTATTAACAGTCTCCTATATTCACGTCTAGGTCATAATCATATGAATAATTTTGGGTGGGCTGACTCGATTTAGATGTAATGTAATATACTTTTTTTTACTGTATATAATTTAGGTTTAGTGAGTTTCTTATATCACATTCTGCCAGCACCTAATGAAGTGGCATTCTATAGTGAAGCCAAACTCTCAACTCTTTAAAAAAAAATATATATATATCAAGTTTAATGTCAATGGAAAAAAGGCTCTATCTCAAGTTTAATGTACACTTAATCATGAAATATGGGCAGATATATATTGTATTTTAGACAAAGCTCAGACCTTTAAATAAAATTAAACACAAAGTTACAATTCTAAAAAAAAAAAAAATATATTTATAAAATTATCTTTCAAAAGATCCAACAAATATTAGGCACCCGAAAACTTGCGCGCTTCTCCTTTCTTCGAGTGCTGCAGAGGTAATTGTCGGAGCTGACCTTTCCAATCATGCTCTGCGCTTCCGGTCTGTGCTCTTGGGGCAAGCATCCATGTCAGTCACGGGGATGAGATAATTGCTAATTTTCAACCCACCCCTGCAATGTCACAATTTCACTCAGCATGTTGCCCTTCCTGTGACACTGGGGCCAATTATCGGCCTTCACCCCTCCAGCTTTATTTCCGTTGAATCTCAAATCTTTTTGGTTTCCATTATTTGGAAGCTTTTGCTCGAAAACGTTGGCGCTGCGTTCTCGGGCATTTCAATTCGTTACAGCGAGATACTGGACGATTTTTTAGTCGGTCTGTTAATTATTTACATTTTAATTACCGGGCGCTATAACGCACAGTCCAAACAATAAACAGAGCAACCCAAAACACTTCTTTATAATTAACATTATAGTTTTGTTGAAGGTTTCTGCCATCGTTTGGTGGAGTACGGGGAGCGCTTCACGCATGACGTTGAATCGAACGCTTGTTTGTGAGGCTGAATTTCTCTTGTGCACATAATAACATAATATAATGTTATATTATCATTAAGCGACCCAACCAGTGACGTCATTTGGGTAGGGCAGGGTGGGGCACTAACCCCCCCCCCCCTGAATTTGCAGGTTTATAAAAATTGCTATGTATTGTGGAGCCTCCAGTAATAAACAACTTAACAACCCCCCCCCGAAAAAACCACCCTGAAATGACGCATCGCTGCACCCAGCCGTAGCGCAGAATACAAAAGAAGAAAAAAAATCAACAACAGCAACTTGATGTCTTACCTGTATTTCGTAAGACCCGTAAACATCCTCCACCTCCTGCTCAAACCGTGACGCGTACGTTCCATTGACCACAGCGGAGTTCCAAGCCAGGCTGCCTTTTCTCCTCCACAACACGATGTAGCAGAAACCGGGGCCGTGGAATGACAGTCTGTGGAGGGGCTGTGAAGGGGGAAACACTTAGGTCAAGAGAAGAACTTAAGTAACAACTAATGTGAAACTCAGGACTGGGGGGGGGGGGTTTGAGGGGTGAGCAATGTGACGTCAGTCTAGTCCATTATGTCCTTATGCTTTATTCGGGTTTGAGTCACAAGTCGTTCCCGATAGACTATCGGATAGTTGCTTCAGCGCACGACAGAACGGGCACGACATCAGACCTGGTTATGGGCCATGATTACAGCTGCCGTTCATGTATCTGAGGTGTAGGCATCAGACCTGGTTATGGGCCATGATTACAGCTGCCGTTCATGTATCTCAGGTGTAGACATCAGACCTGGTTATGGGCCATGATTACAGCTGCAGTTCATGTATCTGAGGTGTAGACATCAGACCTGGTTATGGGTCATGATTACAGCTGCAGTTCATGTATCTGAGGTGTAGACATTAGACCTGGTTATGGGTCATGATTACAGCTGCAGTTCATGTATCTGAGGTGTAGACATCAGACCTGGTTATGGGTCATGATTACAGCTGCAGTTCATGTATCTGAGGTGTAGACATCAGACCTGGTTATGGGTCATGATTACAGCTGCAGTTCATGTATCTGAGGTGTAGACATTAGACCTGGTTATGGGTCATGATTACAGCTGCAGTTCATGTATCTGAGGTGTAGACATCAGACCTGGTTATGGGTCATGATTACAGCTGCAGTTTTTGTATCTGAGGTGTAGACATCAGACCTGGTTATGGGTCATGATTACAGCTGCAGTTCATGTATCTGAGGTGTAGACATCAGACCCGGTTATGGGCCATGATTAAAGCTGGCGTTCACGAATCTCAGGTGTAGATTGGTTAAATTCCCCAGATGACAAAAAAGCAAACTAAAAAAAGAAAAAAATACTGACGTGGCAGCTATTTTGTCATTGAGCCACTCATCTAGTAGTTCTGGACCCGACCCGTCTTACTGCTGAGCCAGGTGCGAAGCAGCGGGTTTGGTTGTGCTGTTAAAAGACCGGTACCTCTGTCACTTAAATTATTTGTGTAGTTCTTTGTGGAAGAGGTTGATTTGAAATTATTTACATAAGGCTTATAATGTATTAAGAATATAGCTTTTGATATTTTGGTACATACATAATCTTCGCATGGGCTTTGGATATTTAAGGGACCCGAACTTGTGAAGTTGAAAAAATAAAATCAATTCTGAATGCAAGGGGCATACATCAGAAGTTTGGCACGGGGCGTCTGATTGATTGAGATTTCTCCAAATGGCGCCACTAAAACTAAAATGTTCTCAAGGCAGTATCCACCCCAGGCCACATGCTTCATCAGTTATAATATTTTTGCAAGAAAAAAAAAGAGAAAATATTTCTATTTGGTAATAACATCACATTAGTTGCGACATTAAATTTAACAGTGTTTGATTCTGCCCAGCTCACCTTTCTCTAATAGCCTGCAACACTTCAACTGTTGAAACATGGCAACCTTTCTTTTTACCAATCGAAATCTTGTGTAAATGTTGGAGGCAATTTTAAGAACTGATTCAAGCAAAGAACTCAATATTTAATAATATATTTCTAAAAGGACGAACTTTCAACTTGAAAACATCATGAAGAATGAAGGGAAACAAAAAGAAGACACCCCAGCCTCTTCTTAAAAATACAACATCTCTATAACGTTTGACACGGAACACTAGAATCAGGCTAATTCCCCCCCCCCTTCCCCCCCCACCTCCCAGTTTACATGGACTGAAGTTTGACGTTATGACACTCTAGCATTTGGCTAAACACCCCCCCCCCCC
>CAXITT010000581.1:228673-245832 GCA_964033795.1 Lymnaea stagnalis | reverse complement strand
ACGTTAATTTAGGATTCATAGAACTAAATAGCATATCTTTGCTGTGAACTATCGCCCTGTCCTGTTTTCTCCTGTGCCAGCGGTTCCGGCTAAACTGGGTAGCTTGAAAATTTTAGATTGTAGAAAGAAATAAACGGAACAATTTGTTAGCTTACTTCACGATTTCCAACAAACGTTTGAGTAGTTTCGCTAATAATGATGCGCATGAGTTTAATTTGGAATTGACTCGATGGCCCCGAAGAGCCATTAAGCAGTGCTCCAATTAGCCACAGGCGGTGTCAGATAACGCAATGCGAAAAAAATCGTGATCAAGATTTGCCAGCTTTTTAAAAGCCTTCGGGGGGTTGCGTCGGGGAGAGTTTTTTTTTTGAATACAATAAATTGCGAAGATGCAGAGGGTAGATAACTGTCTCATGAAATGGTAGCTCCATTAGAAAACGTTTAGATAAGAAGTTGTCTTTCCGACAATCGACACAGCGCTGAACATGACGTCATACGAAAACCAGATTTCAACATAAAAAAAGCTAAAAATAAACCCATCACGTGACAAATCGTTTAAAAATGAGGAGATACAAATCACCTTACCCTATGTAAGCTAGCTCACTTTCATCTCTCTTCATTTTCCTCAGAATCACTTATCGAACAACATGAAGCAGTCGTGACAATAAGGAAATATCGATTTTATATGAACTCGGCTCTTACAGTGCTCTCCCTTTGATCTGTAGGACACCCCCCCCCCCCAAAAGCACCGAGTTCATGCCCCTGACATCACGTGATTTTGTTACCAAAAATAAATAACATTTCACATGTGCTCCTGCTCGAAAAGGGCTTTAATGGTAAGATGGAAGAGGAAAGAAAAACGCAGTCATTGCAAAAGCGTTCAATGACCTTGAGGATGTTTCGGTCAGAACCGGATTAGAGGTGAATGAAGCAAAGAACAAGTACACTGTGACGTCACGTAGCTTAAAAATTATATATATATATATATATAAACAAACACAAACCTTTGAGAGAGTTGATGCATCCAAATATTTATAGGACAGTGGATCTCAAGCTTTCTAATGCCGCGACCCTTTAATACAGTTCCTGATGTTGTGCCGACCCCCCAACCACAAAATTATTCTCTATGCTACTTCATAACTGTAGAGCAGGCCTGCACAACTCAACATGTAAGGCGGGCCGTAATACTTAACGAAAAGCTTGTGCGGGCCGTAATACTTAATGAAAAGCTTGTGCGGGCCGTAATACTTAATGAAAAGCTTGTGCGGACCGAAAGATGATAGGATAGGGGGAAAGCTATTAAAAAATAATAATAATAAAGAATATTTCGTTGGGTGGGTGCTGGCGGGCCACATCCGGCCCGCGGGGCGTATGTTGTGCAGGCCTGCTGTAGAGGATATGTGTTTTCCGATGGTCTTACGCGACCCCTGTGAAATGGTCGTTTGACTCCCCAAAGGGGTCGTGACCCACAGGCTGAGAACCGCTGACCAAGGAGTTGCTTTAAATTATTTCAATTAAAATATAATGGACGTAAAGGAAGGGTTAACACCAGACAAAGCTTTCATGTTTCAGTCTCCATGACCTACCATGAAGGAAGTTACCTCACAAGGAAAAGGAAAAAAACAAAACACCAACAACAACCCACATACATCACTGTTATAAAACCGGTAGTGACGTAATGCACGTGAGAAGACATGGTCTCTGGACAAGAAAGCTGGAAAACCGTCTCAAAACCAGCGAGAGAGGAAAATCAGAACAAATAAACGGCACAGTACTGGATAATAATGGTCGATGGTAAATTTGAACCGATTAAAACACGCTTTTGTTCCCAAAACGTAGGCCTAGATCACAGAGGTGTACGATTGGTGGCATGAGGTTTCCAATCTGTTCGCGGTTATGTTCAACACACAAAATACAGGAGAGAAGATTGTAGTATAAAAAGTTTTGACACGCAGTTCGTGGGGGGCGGGGTGGGAGAGGGAAGAGCATAGATGATACCACAGTCCATGAGAGTTTTTTTTTTTTTTTACACGAATTTGACCAACTGTGTTAAATTGGCAGCGTGGGTACATTGACTGCGTCATGTAGCTTGGGGTGGGTGGGGGGGGGGGGGGGAGGGGGAAGGGCATAGATGATCCCACGGTCCATGAGAGTTTTTTTTTTTTTTTACACGAATTTGACCAACTGTGTTAAATTGGCAGCGTGGGTACATTGACTGCGTCATGTAGCTGACAAGGCGAAATAACTCTTATCCCCTTCAGACCAAGAGTTTAGAGCTTATTCTAAATTTCATAAAATTTGTTAAAAGATAAACGATACCTAATAGGAGGTCAATTTTTTCTACTCATGAACTTTGACCTGTAGATTCTTACCAACGTGCTTACAATGTTTTGGGGGGAAAAAAAAACATGTACTTCTTAAAAAAATGCAACACATCGGTTTTTAGTTGGTATATTAAATGTAAACGTGTAAATCCAGCGTTTCTGTCGATAGTGTTAACAGAGCCAAACATCCGATATAGACAAAAGTTCAAAATAGCTAGACAGCAGAGATAGACAAAAGGTCGATTTAGCTAATCAGCGGATATGCACGAAAGTTTGAACTGTGTACCAGGCAAAATGCCAACTAGGAAAATAATTGAAAAAAAATGTGCAAACAGTAAACAGTGTTATTATTAAGTTGATCTTTGACGAATAGCAACTAAATAAATTGTTTACCAGCCTTTACTCTCCATTGTCAAATTTTCAAACGGTTTTTAATATTTCTTATTTTTTCATAATATGTCAGCTACTTATTATTATTATTATTTTGTTTGTAGGTGAATAAACAATTTAATGAGCCACTGGTCATACCAATGAATAGAACCCAACCCCCCTTTCCCATAAATGAAAATTCCGACATAAAAACAAAACCGACAACATGATCGAATCTGACTCACCTCCCACTCAATCACCAGAAATCCCTTTTTATCCGTGCGCGTCCGCACTTTGCTTGGGTTCCTGTCCGGCCTGTCCGGTGGAGTGGTGCACTTACGACTGGGCACAGCGCTCGGCTTGCTCGTCCCCACCTCATTTCGCGCCAGCACCCGAAACATGTAGATCCCGTAGGGGGAGAGCTCCACCTGTGACGTAGTTTTATCGCCGGAAATCTCTTCGTAAAAGTCAAACCAGGTGGTTTCGTACTTGTCGTCCAGGGAGAACTGGACGATGTAGTAAGTGATGTTGGCGCCATTGGATTTCCCCGGTTGCCATGACAGTTCCGCGGCGTTGCCATGGCAGCTGTTGACGCGAACATCTTGCGGGGGATCTGGTGGACCTGCCAGGAAAAGAAAAGGATTGGACAATAAAACTAATTTAGGAATAGTTATACAAATATCCTCTTATATCAATCAAATAGTATGTTTTAGTCCTAAATTAGACTTGATAAAGCTAACAATAAAAGATTACAGGAAAAGACTAGAGCAAAAACTTTAAACATGAAAAAAAAAAAAAAAAAAAAAAAAAAAAAAAAAAAAAAAAAAAAACGAAAAAATAAATAAATGAAAACTTATGACCACAGAAAGTCAATATTAATTGAAGTGATTTGGGCATTCAAAAATATTATTATAGAGAGAGAAAAGCTCATTTTATAATTGAGATCTACAAGGAAAAAATCTTTAATTAAGTGTTTTTGCTTATTCCTTTTTATTATATTCAAAAGTATTTCCACTAATCTGAATATTGCCCGCTTAATGGTAAGAATTTATATGTGTGGTGATAACTTAGTTAAAAATCACTTGAACCCTGAATATTGCAAGCTACTTTTAAGAATTTCAATTTGTCGTGATGAATTAGTTAAAAATCACTTGAACCAATCAGTTATAGTACCCACACTTTAATAAACCCGGGTACATAATTATTATCACATATTGATTGGTTAGTCTCGCGAATTATAATATATGACACCTCGAAAAAATATATATATTTTTATAAAGAATTTTGAATTCGCCAGTTTACACCTTGCCCTAAAGTAAAAATACTCACGTCGAACTATCAGCTTCCCTTTTGCCTTGTTTGACCAATCGCCAATGGTCACCACGCATGCGTACTCTCCCTCGTCCTCGGGCTTCACTTTTGAAATCATTAAAACATGGCGGCCGTCGAACGCTTTCGACATGTAATGACCTTCCTCCTCGAGGTCGTGGTCTATGTCCAGACGGCGCCCGGCGAACGTCCAGTAGACGTTGACCTGCTGGTTCTTGGCCAGACTCCTGGGCAGTGACGCGGTCGGACACAGAAACTTCGCCTTACCGCCTTCCTCCACGGCCACGTCCTGCATCCGCTCCTCTGCTTGAGAGAATCCTGGACAAGAGAGAAAGTTTGTGATGTAAAGGAAGGTGTTGATACATGGGTCGGGAAAATGATATCGTCACAGTTGCTTCTAAAACATGGAGACTTTAAAAGTGTTTGGATACGAGACCAATGGTTTTAAAGGAGAAATCACGAGGGAGAGTGTTTTGCTTTGGACTAATTACATTTTAAACATCTTTTGGAGAACTGCTTTGCTTCAACACGTAAGCAACGTCATTTGGCGCCCTTAGCGTGTAGAAACATTTAGTTGTTAAGTTAATATTCCTAGCTATTTGGGGAGCAACGGGGTTGAACGTGAAATATTTTAGTAAAAAATGGACGGTTGTTGCTGAATTAAAAAGAGCTGACTTTGATGTAGACTATTTGGAAATGGATTTTAAAAAAATAACGAAACACTCTATTTATAAAAAAGTTCTAAACATCTTTCCAAATTTTCAGAAGACAACATTTTGTCAGATTACAACCATTAATATTTATATGAATGAATACATATATGAAATGAGTTCAAACGGAATCAGGAAGAGAACATTCTTAGACCTATGTATATATATAATAAAAAGATCAAGAAATGATTTCATCTTGATGATAGAATCAAATGATAACTATTAGGTTCAGAAGTCTAAGTTGTAGCGACGTATCTTGGGTGAGCGATCTAATGGCATATCTGATTTACGGTGATTCAATAGAATGACGTACGTGAGCAGAAAAATGTAGGGTTGTCTCATCAAACATGTGTCGCAAGGGAGCTGACGTCAAAAATGTAAGACGGCAATGAGTTAAAATCATAGAGGTGATATCAAAGAGACGTCATCGACATGACATGCAGGGGATGTGAAATCAAAGAGGAGGGATCGGGAGGTGAAATCAGAGAGGGGATATCGGGAGGTGTGATGAGATGAGGGATGTGAAATAGAGAGGAGAGCTCGGGAGGTGAGATGAGGGATGTGAAATTAAAGAGGAGAGCTCGGGAGTTGAGATGAGGGATGTGAAATAGAGAGTAGGCTCGGGAGGTGAGATGAGGGATGTGAAATCAGAGAGGAGAGATCGGGAGGTGAGATGAGTGATGTGAAATCTAACACATCCCGGAAGACAGGGGTGGACTGGGCCGCCTGGACACCGGGAAGATTCCCGATGGGCCGTTAGGACCGGTGATATAATAAAATAAAAGTCATGAAGATAGGGCCGCTTTTTTTTTTTTCCCGGGCCGCTTTGATTTTTTCCCGGGCCGCTTTGATTTTTTGCCCAGGCCGCTTGAACTCCCCAGTCCACCCCTGCCAGAAGAAAAAAAAAAAAGAAACATGTCTGTAAACTTAGATGATTAAACACAGTAATCCAACGCAACACCGTCCAAGGAAATACAATCTGAAGGGACTCATTGATCTTGTGTAATCTCAATCCAGTGAAATGTCGGTAACAATCAGAGAACCGTTCAAGATTTTAACATTTTAGTGAAAAAGACAGTGCTTCCGGGTTGTGACCGTACTTCCGGTCTGACCATGGAGCTTCTTTTTTTTTCTTTTTTAAAAACCCGTTAAGAGCGATTTCAAAGAAGAAGCTTCATAACACGACCCTTCCGACATGAGTGGTAATGAGCTTTTCCCCTTGGCCACAAGCGCGTCCTAACTTAAGATAAAAGTATGCACAAATCTTATATAACAATTAAATATAAATCATCGATAAATGAACTCTATAAAATGGAATATGTTTTTTAAAAATAAAAATGCTAGAAAAAATAAATTTTTTTTTTTTTTGTGAGAAAATAGACGAATCTTCCAGTGTGGGATGTCGTGACGTTGCATCAATAAAATTACAATTTTGCTCCCCCCCCCCCCAACCCAAACACACATACACCTCTCGATACATTCACCAAAAAAGAAACAGAACTTGTCTTCAGTAGTTCAAAATATGCATGAATTTTCCTTTTTCTATCCAAGTAAATTCCATCGGGTCACACAGCCCTTATTAATATTGTCACATCACTTATTAATATTGTCACAGCACTTATTTATGTCGTCACATCACTTATTTATATAGTCACAGCACTTATTCATAGTATCACAACACTTATTTATATTATCGCAGCACTTATTTATATTGTCGCAGCACTTTTTGTTAACGTCACTAATCATTATAAACCAAAAGTACCCATTCCATGACCTGCATCGTGACCTCTTCGAAGGCTGACAATCGAACGATGATAACAACTGGTTGATTTAACGACTACCTACAGCCAACTGCGCTCTTCAATTATCTTTTGTGAAAACGAGTTAGTACTGATCTCCTCGGCGGTTCTCAGTCTCATCGTTTTGCTACTGAGCAGTTTGTCTCAAAAAGATTTTTGAATCAATTTAGCAATTTGAAATACATAGTTATGCCTGTGGTTCTTGTGTGGTTATTTGCGATGTTGGAATCAACATTAATTGTGTTGTAATGATATTGATGTTTAGATTTTTCTTGTAGCTTCTTAAATTTAACCACTGCAAGAATACCTTCCATTATAAGTATTCAAGCATATTTTCCATCACTTCAATCAACATACCCCCTTAAGTACTAAAGCATATTTTGCAACAATTCAATCAACTTCCCCCTTAAGTACTAAAGCATATTTTCCATCACTTCAATCAACATACCCCCTTAAGTACTAAAGCATATTTTGCAAGAATTCAAACAACTTACCACCTGAAGTGCCCCCACGAAAATCTGAAAGAAACACTGCCCCCGTAAGTAGTCAAGCATATTTTCCATCACTTCAGTCAGCTTATCCCCAAGACCTTTGTATCCAATTGCCACGAACAAATCTTCATCCATCTCAATCACCATGTCCGCCATCCCTATATTACTATCTGACCAACTGATATCGACATGTAATGTGTTTCCTCCGTTACCTAGCATGACACCTTTCATGGGATTTTGTAATAATTAGTGATAATATATTTTTTTTTATATATTCCGCAAAAAAAGCAAATTAATAATAATAAAAAAAAAACTGCTTTTCGATTCAATTAATTTATACTTTGATCCCCCCCCCCCCACCCCGATTAACTGAAGTCCAGTTCATAGTTCACCATATTGAATGCAGGTTCCGTATGACTAATATTTGGTAGCGCTAAGCGATAAGTGATGAAGTTATTCCGAACTAAAGCCACATGTTTGTGATCATCTGGAGTTCAGTTTATAGCCAAGCATACGCCCACTTTAATTATTCGATGCATGGCTCACCTAATTTTTGCATATTTTAAAATCATTTTTTTTTTGGGTGGGATTGTTGTATAGTAAACTATGGTACGATCTCTGCGATTAAGTGCATTTAATGTCCGTGGCTTGTGTTTAAAACTCATTTTGATCTTAAGAAGGTTTCGTTGGCTTAAATACGGCAAATTATGAAATTTTAAAACTTACTTCAACGTATTATTTATTATTACCACCCCATTTATTAAGGGAAACACGTTTACTATTAATGTTTATATTATGATTTAAAAGGGTGTTTTAAGTCGGTCGTACCAACCCGAAGATGCGAAGTAGACCGGTTTATAAAGACAGAGTTCCCCCCCCCCCGACCAATTTGAGAATCGCCGTTCTTGCACATGGGCTTTTGACAATCTATTTTGTACCCGCTGACACGCATTTCAACACACATTGTCCATTTGTACCCGCTGACACGCATTTCAACACACATTGTCCATTTGTACCCGCTGACACGCATTTCAACACACATTGTCCATCTGTACCCGCTGACACGCATTTCAACACACATTGTCCATTTTTATCCGTGTTGTCTGCTTCTATTCTGAGAAGTCTTTTTTTATTTAAAAAAAAAAATCTATTCTCGTAATTTCTATTTAACGTTTTAACAGGAGAAAATCGATTTCAATTTTACGCCGGAGTAGATTTATCAAATCCTTTATATTAACTTCGCTTTTGTGCGTTTAGGACAAACATCTTCAGACGGCTTATTGACCCATTTCCCGTCAACCTAGCGAGATGAAACTTGGCACACAGACGCGCTGCCGATGACAACACTTTCAATACAGTTTCAAAGATTCCTTCTCGCTTTTCCCTTAAGCAAGACCCAAAGAGCTTTTGTCTTCCGGAACTGTTAACGTTTAAGAACCAGTTCCCGGAGTTAAAATGAACCAGTTCCCGGAGTTAAAATGAACCAGTTCCCGGAGTTAAAATGAACCAGTTCCCGGAGTTAAAATGAACCAGTTCCCGGAGTTAAGATGAACCAGTTCCCGGAGTTAAAATGAACCAATTCCCGGAGTTAAAATGAACCAGTTCCCGGAGTTAAAATGAACCAGTTCCCGGAGTTAAAATGAACCAGTTCCCGGAGTTAAAATGAACCAGTTCCCGGAGTCAAAATGTTGTTGGTATCGGTGAGATTAATTTCACTGATTTATTTGAGTTGGAGTTGATAATTTTTTTTTTTATATGCAGCGATTCGATTCCTCTTGTCCACACCAGCTCGTAAAAACAGTCACGTGAGCATTGAGTTGACGCCAACAGGAGTCGCAACAAAAGATCACCCCCCCCCCTCCCAGGCTCTATCTAATACGCTTTTCCCAATTTTAACTGCTGGGGTGTCTGTGTCACAAAAAAGGGAGTGCAACGAAGTATATATTTATCCGTCGTGGGGGTGGGGGCGTGTCGAAGTGCTGACCATATCATACAACCCTTCTTTATAACAGATGTACACTATACACATGTGAGGGTAAACGTGTCAGTTTATGGTATGAATATGTACATTGAATAACGGAAGAAAAAAACCACAAAAACATTTCTTGATTCAGTTTTTAAATTATATTGAATGTCTCTTAATTATAATTTCGCAACTATGTCTTTTCCTTAATCAAGGTAAATAAATAAATAAAATGGCGGGAAATACCAAACTATATTGCCAGCTTTAATTAGAACGCAATTACAATGTTCAATTAAAATGGAAGCCTGTTACTAGAATTTATTATTTTATATGTGTTGTCTGCTTCTATTCTGAGAAGTCTTTTTTTTTTTTTTAAATTCTATTCTCGTTATTTCGATTTAACGTTTTAACAAGAGAAAATCTATTTCAATATATTTTTGAATTGAAAATTTACACACCATCATTTGGGCATTCTTAAAAAAAAGGGAAAATCCAAATTAAAAACACTATAAAAGATGGATATTTTGCTAAAAAAATAAAATAAATGTTTAAAATCGTGCCTTTTTCATGTCCATTTATCGTCAGAGTAATAGAAATCTGGCCACTGTTAACACGCTCAAAATATGTTTTACCTAACGCGGTTTTGGCAAAAGCATCTCAAAATAGTTGCCAAGTTTCAGCTCAATAGGTTGACGGGAAGTGGGTAAATAAGCCTGAAAAATAAACACACGACCAAAAACGGAGTTAATAAAAAAAAAAATAATCATAAAAATACCCCCCAAACCATAAGATGCACGCGACAGGGACTGGGAGGGGAAGCAGTTCCTTGACTTTTTACCTAACGCGGTTTTGGCAAAAGCAACTCAAAATAGTTGCCAAGGTTACGCTCAAAAGGTTGACGGGAAGTGGGTAAATAAGCCTGAAAAATAAACACACGACCAAAAACGGAGTTAAAAAAAAAAAAAAAATAATCATAAAAATACCCCCCAAACCATAAGATGCACGCGACAGGGACTGGGAGGGGAAGCAGTTCCTTGACGACACTCCATGACGTCACTGTGTTACACTGTTTACCCCACGGAGCCCCTTCGCACACACGACGTACCGGGACCCTGCGACAAGTCCCTCATTTAAGAGGATTCATGAACGAGGGAGGGCATCATTACCATCTTTCATTAGGTTCGCTTTTTTTCTTTTTTTTTCCCTTTTTTTTTCCCCTTTTTTTTTTCGTCTTCAATTTTCGCCTAAAACCCAGATTAAATTGCAAAATCGGCCCCAGGCCGAGCAGGGCAATTAAATCCGTTTCATACCCCTCCGTCCCGCGATCATGTTAAAAGCCTCTTTTTTATTTTTTTTTTGCCCCACCCTCTTCTTCCAAGGTATTCTTGTCGGTAACATTAATTTAAAGCCGTTTTAAGGAGTCTAGGCCAGGATTAAATTCCTCGTCCGAGTCTCGATTCATCGATCTTTGGTAAGCGTGTGGCTTTGTCAGCGGCGGTCCTGGAGATGATTAGATGGGGGAAGGGAACCCGGGCGACCATTGGGACCTCTGACCTTGCTCTAAAGATTCGGTACTGTGGTGACTACTGGAACCTAGAACTTTCAAGGGGCGATTTGGTGATGTGGTGACTGCAGGAACGTTTGACCTCTCACTAGCGATTTGTTATTGTGGGGACTACTGGAACAGTTCCTCGTGCTCTCGCGATGTGTTAACTTTGACCAAAAAAAAACAACAACAATTTGCCATTACCAAAACACTTGAGTTGCCTAATATAAACTTCACTAACGGTTTGAGAATCGTGTAGCTTCTACATTTGGCGCCATGAATGACAAGATCTACTAACTTTAGCTACTTTGGTCGCCGATGACAAGCTTGAGGCAAATTCATCACAAAGTTCATTAAGCTATAAAGCTGTTAAATCACGCAGTTTTGGCTTACAAAATATTAAAGGATGGAGTCTAGTTGAATTTAAAAAATCAGACCACACATGATTTTTACACTCTTCAGTTTTTTGTAGACCAATGGCCCCAACGAGTTGTCTCCCTTCTCCAAACTCGATACATCATTCATGAGGCTGGTGATAGGTTACGGGACGTGCCACACCGCCTTACACCCACGCGATGCTGATAAGATCCTCCATACTTTGTGTGTCAAGAGAAGGGAATGGACATCATTATAATAATTTGATTAAGATAGCTAGCGAAATCCATGAAGTAACATATTATAGAAAGACTCTCCATGGGCCAAATTCTGAAAGTCGAACATCAGTTAGGACGCTGAGTAACAGCCACTTTACTGATTTTAGTAAACTTTCTTTAGGTTTAGTATACCTAAAATAATAATTTATATACTTGTAAAACAAAACTGCGTAGAATCAAATCCCGTGTTGATTAACGATCGATTCGCATCGCGGCATTTCCAGGATGTCTTAAACTAAGAATGATGAAGCCCACCAACCAGTATGACCGTTGAGACAATGTCCCCCTTCCTTCAAACGTCACGGGTGATTATGTCCGAGGTCGACACCGGGCTGGAACCTCCCCAGACTTCTCGTCGGTAAGTTCTCGTTGACCCACGGCGCAAAGGCGTCGGCGGAAACAAAGGTGGACACATTGAGGTCACGGGCTGCGTGGATAATAACCGGGTGAGGTGAGACGTTTCAACGGAGGGTTTGAAAAAGGTTCGCACCCGCGGGGGCCGGGGGTGAGAAATGGGTCCGTGGGGGGGGGTGCGAATGGGGGGCTGAGTGGGTGGACCGGGTGCGGCGGGGTTAGGGGAATGGGGAGAAGAACGATGACAGTAGTTGGTGGAGTGAAGGGGATGAGGTTTTATAATGAGTAAACGGGGCGTTTGGAGGGAGATATCTGGACAATTGAGTCAGCTAAAGTTTTTTGGGGCTGAGTGGGTGGACCGGGTGCGGCGGGGTTAGGGGAATGGGGAGGAGGGATATGGGTGGTTGGGGACGGAGGAAAAGGGGGGTTGAGGGGGGATAGTGACAGATCTAACGCTAAATCAAACGACTGTTCAAAGAAAAGAAAGAAAAAAAAAAAGAAGCTACAAAAGGAATACCATCAAGTATTAAGAAAGAACATCATCTGCTTTTGAATGACTTACTGCAAATTGTAAGCTGCAAAAATTTAGTATTAAAAAATATATATTTTAAATTTCTGGTCCTCAAAAATATTGACATTAAATCAACATTGCTGTGGATCTTACTTTACAGTAAATAAAAATGTTTAGACTTAACAGTAAATATAAATGTTTCGACTTTACAGTAAATAGAAATGTTTAGACTTGAAAGTGAATAGAAATGTTTAGACTACAAAATGTAAATAGAAATGTTTACACTTCACAGTAAATAGAAATCTTTAGACTTTACAGTAAACAGAAATGTTTAGAATTTACAGTTAGTAGAAATGTTTAGACTTTACAGTAAATAGAAATGTTTAGAATTTACAGTTAGTAGAAATGTTTAGACTTTACAGTAAACAGAAATGTTTAGAATTTACAGTTAGTAGAAATGTTTAGACTTTACAGTAAACAGAAATGTTTAGAATTTACAGTTAGTAGAAATGTTTAGACTTTACAGTAAACAGAAATGTTTAGAATTTACAGTTAGTAGAAATGTTTAGACTTTACAGTAAACAGAAATGTTTAGAATTTACAGTTAGTAGAAATGTTTAGACTTTACAGTAAATAGAAATGTTTAGACTTTAGAAGATTTTTGTTCTTACAAAACAAAACAAAGCAAAGCAAAGCAATGTTCTTCTTCCCTTCACCATTCAGTGTCTATGCTAGGATGATAATGGTGAGGATAGTTTGAGTGGAGTCTTCTTCCGGCAGTGACAAGATTTGAAGGCGCATGCGTGAGTCCTGTTGGACGTTTCTCTTTCGGCGCACCATTACTGTGGTGACGGCGCCTTTTGCGGAAGCGGGTCGGGGAGACCATCTCATCAATCCCCATTTTTATGGCCATTTTAACACAACCCTTATCACATGTTAAATAATTAATTGTGATCTTTTACGTACTATCCAAGTTTCTAGACTATCGAGTTCCCCTTAACCATGAATATATAGAAGTTATAAGTTCATTGTGCCCTTGACAAAAGTTGAAAACGATTCATCAAATAAACAGGACATTTCCAAAAGTTGTTTTGCCTGGAAAGAAAACGAAACGAAGCTGTAAATTTATCCCGCCCGGGAAGAGAAATCTCAAAGAGATTTCAATAAATTGTTCTCTGCCATTTTATTTATAATTTATTTTATTTGATACTTTTTTTTTGTTTTTTTGGCCAAAGAAAACTTAACTCGATGATTCCGTGCTAACGTGCTTAAGCCCCATTCCCCAGATCTGCAAGCGCAATGGGGGGCGATTCATCTCGGCTTCGCGAGACGAAATTAAAACAGATCGAGAGTGTTCGTGACTGTCGGGTTATTAAAAGTAAGGACCGGGAGAAAAAACAATGTGGCCGCCATCTTAAGGGGGCAGATACCACCAAGGAAAAGGGAAGATTGCAGAGTATCAAGGACATAAGTGATCCATTATTCTCAGAGCATGAATAACATAATTTAAAGAAAAAAAATAATGGAACTGGCCATTTGGGTATTTATTTTAATTGCGAATTTCAGTTGTTGAGAAATGAATTTACTTTATTTCAAATAAAAAAAAAAAGTTTGTTGGCCAGATCTAAAAGGGAGTTAAGAATTCAGAGACGCGTTTGTTTTATAATTGTTTTTTGGCCGTACTAACAGGCGATGTCAATGCTTCCTGGCCAAGACATAAATAGCTTCCTAAAGATTGTGCAACGTTAAATAGCTTCCTAAAGATTGTGCAACGTTATTGCATCCTGCTTATATATATATATATATAACTGTAGAGTGTATGTGTTTTCTGATGGTCTTACGCGACCCCTGGGAAAGGGTTGTTCGACCACCCAAAGGGGTCGCGACCCACAGGCTGAGAACCGCTGGTTTAAGATATAAAATGTTGGTATCGAAAGTGCTTGATGCATTGAAGGGCACAGAATTCGTCTTAATAGAGGAGTGGAATCAGGAATACGATTAAGAACTTCAAGGGTTTAATTCAATGACAATAGCTTTTGTATAATAATGAAATAGTGTAAGTTAGTTGGAGAGGTTTTGGGGACGAAGATTCAGTAAGGCGTGCAAAGAAATAATCTAAATAAGGGTGGATAATCGAAATGGAAGAAAAGAGGGGAGTCGCCATCAATGGATGCTCCATGAACCTTTTGAGGAGAAGTCGGTGTCAACAAAGATTGGCGCCGTGAAATATATCTAACGGTGTAAACATGAACACCCCCCCCCGTTCAAATAGCGAGAAGCTGCAAATATGTGCTGGGGGATACATGCCACAACAGTGAGGTTTAAAAGAGGCAGAAAGTTCTCTTGCATAAAATAATCAACAGCAAAGAGAAGGAATAGAAAGGACCTTGGCCTGGAATCTAATACTATATTTTTAAGTACACAGGGCTTCATATGATCTGGCTGAATTATCTCTCTCTCCCCCCCCCACCCCATGATGCAACTGAATTAAACTATCAAATAAAGAACGTCATTAAAATAGGAAAGTTAAAAAAAAAATACTAATGGTTTTACGTAGCGGAAAGTAACAAAAAATAAAATAAGTCAAGGTGAAGTAATTATACAAGTAAAAATTAGGTTAAAGGAAACTTTTATTTATCTTTTTTTAAAACGAAGTTATTTGATCCATGAAAATAAAACTATGGTGAATGATAATTATTTTTTTAAATTTTCAGATGGAATTAGCGGGCAAGACGTGCCTGGACTCTTTCATTTCATTAAATAATGGAATACTTTACTGTTGTCTCCTGAAATATCTATGCTTTAAAAATAGAATTTAAAAAATTATTTCGTATATCCACTTATGGATGTTGATTTCCAATAGGTCGAAGGATGATTTTTGCCATCACTCAGTGACGGAAATGGTGAGAGAGAAAAAAAAGGGGGGGGCGCTCTTTGGCATAGAATAACTCGGTACGTGACGTTTTGGCGCCACCGTTTTGGCGCAGAGCCGTTTTGGCGCCACCGTTTTGGCGCCACCGTTTTGGCGCACAGATGGCCTAAGCCATTATTGACCTTCCTGTCTAATCATGCGTGCGCTTCGCATTTATAAGTTAAGTTACATAAAAAGTTATTTTTAAACGTTTCTTAATTTATAAATTTTGCATTCTCTTTAATAAAAGTTTATAAACGTTGAGTCAAATAAAAAGTTATTTTTAAACGTTTCTTAATTTATATATTTTGCATTCTCTTTATTAAAAGTTTATAAACGTTGAGTCAAATAAAAAGTTATTTTTAAACGTTTCTTAATTTATATATTTTGCATTCTCTTTATTAAAAGTTTATAAACGTTGAGTTAAATAAAAAGTTATTTTCAACGTTTCTTAATTTATATATTTTGCATTCTCTTTATTAAAAGTTTATAAACCTTGAGTTAAATAAAAAGTTATTTTTAAACGTTTCTTAATTTATACATTTTTCATTCTCTTTATTAAAAGTTTATAAACGTTGAGTCAAATAAAAAGTTATTTTTAAATGGCGCCAAAACGGCTCTGTGCCAAAACGGTGGCGCCAAAAAGTCCTGCTTCGAGAATAACTTGGTAGATACACCTTTGTTGAAATCGCTTCAAACCCGGTGAGAGGATTCTTGGAGGAGCACTGGAGATGAGGCTAGAACTTATGGCTACCCCCGGGGTGAGATTTATTGCAACGTCAGGCAATAAACTCTATCGGTACTGGTTAGATGGAGGGAAAAAAATGATACTGAAAAACAAACACTTAACAATTTTATTTTTAAACGAAAACAACATCATCTTTTTTTCCAAAAGAAATAAATAAATAACATAAAATAAATAAAAATAACGTGTTTTTCAAAATTATTGAAATTAACGGTTTTAAAATAACAAGTTTCATTCCACGAGTTAGCGAGGGTCTTAGACGGGAAAAGGGGGGGGGGCTTGCTCCACCGTCCGTAGCAATAGCCGTGTTAAGGGATGAACACGATCAGAACTTTAATCAGAACCGACCTGATGGAGCAGGCTGTTGGCGAGAATTTCATCGCAAAAATCTTTCAGAGAAATAAAAATAAAAATATCCCACAGCTACAAAAAATATTAAATTTGGAAAGCCTCTTTGAAGATGGCGTCCAGTGACGCAATGGGAGAATGCATGTCTCATTACATTTGAAGATAGAGAAGGGAAACGTGGCCATGAAATTCAATAAGTTAAAAAAAAATACATTTTTATTTTTTAGCGCCTTTGCTAAATTAAATTACTACATTGGAGGATAACATAGATTTTCACAAATCTCTTTATAGTGGGCGAATGGCGTGTTATCTTGGTGCCCACAATTAATGCGTATTACAGAATTTACCGCTAACCCTTCTAATATCATGTTTACCGTGTTCCTATATATGGGAGATGTATTAATATAATCGACCTGTTAAGGAATTTAAATGTCAGGCCCAATCGTATTTGTTTAAGTATTAACTGCAGTGGTCATCTTTTGTTGTGGGCATAGGTCAAAATGTCTCTAATATTGTTTTAGATCTTTCCATGGGAAGTAAATTGAAAACTCGATCAACACTACTGTTCATGTCGCAAATTCCCCTCGTTTCAGATTCGAACAAGAGACTATACCTTAAGGGCCTATATTTTTTGCTGGAATAAATGTACGAGGATGCAAGTCAAATAGACTTCTCTGCGACTTCTTAGCTTGTTTTGAGACAAATATCAAATATAAATATGTTTTCCCTCATCAGGTCCGTTTTTAAGGACCACTGTTCACTGTACATCTCTTTTACTGCATGGATTAGTTTGAGGCTACTAGGCGGTTGAATTAAAAAGCTTCTTTTTTTTTTTTTAGATTTACGATTTTGGAGGAACCAGGGTAAAAAAATTGATTACAAAAATAGTGCACACTTTTGACACTTTATACATAATGCATGACTTTATTGCGAAACAAAATTTCACATTGGTACCTGCTAGAAATTAGAATGTAAATTAACATACTGATAACCAATGTCTCTCTCACATAATTTCCTCCTTTTTTTGCGGGGGGGGGGGGGGGGGGGTGATTAAAAGATGTTGGGTTGGGAGGTGTCAGCAGGGTACGTAATGATGAGGGGGGGGT
>CAXITT010000581.1:217098-228326 GCA_964033795.1 Lymnaea stagnalis | reverse complement strand
AACGCACTGCTAACATTACTTTTACATCCTTAACGCACTGCTAACATTACTTTTACATCCTTAACGCACTGCTAACATTACTTTTACATCCTTAACGCACTGCTAACATTACTTTTACAACCTTAACGCACTGCTAACATTACTTTTACATCCTTAACGCATTTGGCTAGTATCATTTTACCCGTTGAGCGCAGGTAAACTACCGCTGCCTCTTCAATCTACTTTAACACATTTTTAAGGCCAAATCCACAGAGCTTAGCCTTGAACGTACAGACCATCAAATCAATCGAGCGTGACGATATTTCATAGATTCCCCTAACTGTAATCGGTGAAAGTCACAAGCTCCTATTCTTTTTTTTTTTTTTTAAATGTTATACAAATGACACATTACACAAAAGACATTACAAGAGAAACAAAGACAACTATTTATAAAACTGTAAGCAGACAAGTTATAACATACGCAAGTCAAACTTGGACCATTAAAAAAACAAAAAAACGGCAGAAAACCTATTAAACACATGGGAGAGGAAAGTTCTCGAGAAAATATATGGACCAACAAAGGATGAACATGGATGGAGAATACGAACCAACCAGGCATTGGATAGTCTATATCAGGATCCCACGATAGTAACAGAAAAAAAAGGACAGGCTACAACAGGGCAGGACACAGAGAGAATGCCAAATGTCAGAGGAGTGAAGAGGGTGCACCACCAGAACCCAAGAGGAAATAAAATGGCTCAAAGGCAGACCTGGGCTTAGATGGATGGATGATGTGGAAAAAAGATCTACAACTAGGAATCCAAGCATGGAAAAGAAAATCATTAGGTCTGAGTGGAAGGAAGGAAGTAGTGGAGGCAGGCCAAAGCCCTACATGGGCGGTAGTGCCACAGGGATTGGATACAAATTAAACTGCCCCCCTCCCATTCTCGGAGAGGTGCCTTACAGAAACACTGCTTATAATTCTGTATCTGATTATTCCTTTACAAAATATTTACCACCCCCCTTTCAATTAGTTGTAATTTTTACATCCAATAATTACCAAATCTAAGGTTCAGGTTTCTGGTTTTAATGTCCAGCCTCCTGAGAGGCGGTGAACTGAAACCAATTTTTTCAAACGCAATTAACTCCCCTTGATCCTGGCATCGTCAAAACGCGCTGGCGCCACGGGTCGTTGATCATGAATACAATTACGCGGACTTTTGTCATGATCTCGTCTGCTGGTGTAAGGTTACCGAGACTAAAATGAGGGCCAATAATTGGCAGCGAGGGGCTAGACATGACCTGACACCTTGGGGGACAGGGAAGGAAGGCACCGTGCTCTGGGGGACCCTGGCTGCTTTCGTTTGACACTTCCCAGTTTGTTGACATTTAGCCGGAAAAATTCGTTTCTTAAATCTTATATTCAGCTCACAGTTTAATTTCACTTTAATGATTTTTTTTTGTGTGCGCTTATAAATTTCCAGAAATAGAATCCCTCATTCCAGGGGCGTGTACGCATTGGGTTGGTGGTGTTGTAAAGAAAGCATTTACTTACAAAATTAGTTGGGGGCGGGGAATAAAATCCAACCCCCCTCCTTTTTCCCCTCTGCTTTTAGATTCTTCCGGATAACAAAATTAATATTGCTAAGGAAAAAAAAATAGTTTGTGTGTGTGTTTGTGTAGTTATTTGGAGCAAAAAGCGTGAATTTTAATTGTAAGGTTTCGAGAGAAATTGAACTCTTACCCTCTAGTATGTAATAACATTTGTTTTGACCTCACATCCACCCAGCCGTCAGACCACCGTCATCAATTTTTAAGAATAAAAGCTTTAAAACAAAAAGTATTGGCCTACTCAAATGCCTTATTTGAATGATCAACGGATTCGATAATGTGATGAGCTGAAAAATGATAAGGATTATTATTGATCTGTTAGCGACATTGTAAATCGTTCGTTGTCAAAGATATTATCGACACTGCCGATCATCTACTGCCCCCTGGTCTAGTTTCTGTCATCTTGACCGAGTTTTGCCATTGGATTAAAAAAAAAAAATCAGGGACGAAGGAGTGAGGCTGACGACTTGAGCAACTCTCCCTCACTCAAAAAAAATACAGCTCAAGTCAAGGCCAATGTTCACTCTAAGGTTTGTTGGTTCGTGTGCAAAATCATACAGTTGTGTGCAAAGTTTTACAGCATCAATTTTTGTGTGTGCCCACAAACACACACACACACTTACATGGAAATTTGCTGCGCGGATACTCAAAACTGCTGCGCGGATACTCAAAACAGCTGCGCGGACACTGAAAACTGCTTCGCGGATACTCTAAACTGCTTCGCGGATACTCAAAACTGCTTCGCGGATACTCAAAACTGCTTCGCGGATACTCAAAATTGCTGCACAGCCGCACAGCTTAAAGGGAACATTGGTCAAGGCTGCTACTCAAGTCGAATACTGCATTGGTCATCTTTGCGAGTGAATCGCGAACAACAACATTACTGAATATTCAACAGTTTTGTAACTCTAACAAGTTTTGTATCTGCAAATTTATTAATTGCTAATATTCGCCGTCAACTCCCGATTTTGAGAACAACACCATGGTCGTGACTGGCATGACCCACACGCAGAATTGATCAAGTCCAAGGTCTGGGCTGGGAGTAGAGTTGGCTTCCACCCCTCAGGGCGGGATAGACGCCCCTTTCTCCTCGCGCATAATTTATGTAAAGTCGATTAAAATACCATTACATTGAAAACCGGGTGTATTGTTCTGTAAAGCGTTTAAGATTTATTCCCCACGAGAGACAACTCATGAGCTTTTAAGAAAGCGCGACACATTATTTCCCCTGCCCCAAACATAACCAACCAATCGTAACATCTTTTCTTGAAAGCTTTCTCTGCTATTTCGGTACGGAGGGGAGACTTAACATTGCAAACCATTTGTCTTGGGCTCTCTAGACGGCGCAGGAGATTTAAACGTCATGCCCAGGAATGCACTACACGAACTTACCACATCAGTACAAAGGATATTGTGACGTACAAAGGATATTGTGGCGTATAAAGGATATTGTGACGTACAACGGATATTGTGGCGTATAAAGGATATTGTGGTTATAAAGGATACTGTGGCGTACAAAGGATATTGTGGCGTATAAAGGATATTGTGGCGTACAAAGGATATTGCGGCGTACAAAGGATATTGTGGCGTACAAAGGATATTGTGACGTACAGAGGATATTGTGGCGTGCACGGCTAACTCAAGAACTTGATTCAAAGCTAAAGTAGTATTCGGAACTTTCTAAAATAAAGTCGGAGCTTAAAATGAAGCACTGTTAAGGTCAACCAACATCCGCTAATTCGAAAATAGCATTTCTCATACAAATATTTTTCTGCACCTATGATACGTTGACTATTTAAATGAGGTGTGGTTGTGTGGTTGGTATGTTGGTGGTGGGGTGGTGTGGTTTTGTGGTGGTGGGTTGTATAAGGATATTTTATTTTAAACTTATTAAACTTACACATAAATGTCTAGGAGAAAAAGTTGCATAGTTCTATTGTTTAATCCAATGGCGTAGGAAAGTAGGAAAGGGGGGGGGGGGGTTGCGGTGGCGGGCACGGCACTATTTCTTTAAACAGAGGGGGGTCATTTTCATCCATATGTGGTTGCTTTTTCGTGGAAAGGGGGGGGGTCATATCTTGGCCCACNAAGAGAGGTAAGATTTAAGGAAAGAGAGGTAAGATTTAAGGAAAGAGAGGTAAGATTTAAGGAAAGAGAGGTAAGATTTAAGGAAAGAGAGGTAAGATTTGCATGTTTCAACTGATGCACAAAAAGATTTGTGAGAGAATCAACATTCCTTTAATAAGAAACAGAATGCAGTCCTTTTTGGAGCTGTCCCCGGTAAGTGGGCGATGTAAGATATATTTCGACTCCGCAACTCTGATAGATCCGTTAGGAGGGCCCTTAAAAGTCGACTCATTATAAGTTCTCTTCATTTCAAACACTGCGAGGTGAAGTATCAACTGAAATTCAAAGTATCTTTTTATTTAAAATTCCTCCCATTTTATCCATCATTTCGCCAACATAATTTCCTTCCGACAAGAACTCCATCTAGAAAAGAAAAAAAAATCCTGTACGCCGTGGCCCTGATAGACGGTGGAGCCGCTGCTGGCTGGATGCAGATCAATCGTGTTTGTATTGTGATATCAGGCTACACGGGGAGGCCAGACTCTCGCCGCTACGGCCTCCAGTAATTTGAAATAAAACATTGATTAAGCGTAGATTTCTCCTGGACGTACGGGCCCTGGAGCCCGCGTCAGGTGAACAAACCGAAGTGAGGCATTAAAGCCCATTGATTGGTGAGTAAATCCCCCCCCCCCACTTTTTTGTAAAAATGCGCACTAAAAAGTGGTTTATCTGTTGGCCTGGTACTGAGATGAAGGAAACGTTATTTTGGCGAAGGTCTTAAATGGAAATGTTATAATCACTGTGGCGTCAGTACACGGAACAAAACAAAATCTCTAATCTCTAACCCAACAAGACAACCCCAAGGCACACGCTTTGAAACACACACACACAAAAGAATTTCAACTGCCGATGTCATTCATCATTATATTATATCGTGACGTCATGTTCCGGAAACCATATTTTCCAGATTTTTAGCCTTGCGTTTACCTGGGGCAAGCCAAATGCCGGTTAATATATGCATTACTGACGTCATAAACTTTAATTTACCGGGAAACATTTTTGGAACAGAAAAAAAAGTATAGCGATGAATACCGTAATTATTATGGGTAGATTGGTCTGTCAACGTCTTGAATGCCACGCCATCCGAAGATCTATTCAGTCCACGAGGGGCTCTTGGGGGGACTCGACTCGCACTGTTATTGTATTTTCAGACACGTCTCTGAGACGTTCTCGCACAATGAATGAGATTTACAATCATGTCACCACGATTTAACCTGGTCCTTTAAAAAACGCGAGCTCTTAGCGAATCGATGAGAGGTTGCACGATAATAATGTAAAGAAACAGCACTGTGGAGAAGGACAAAGACTGTTAAACCTGAAGCCAGAGGTAAAAAAAAAAAGGGAAAAAAAAAAGAAGAAAATCTTCTTAAAATGAAGATTTAAACAGTCGTCCGGCCGTGACGGTAGATCAGCGGTTCTCAACCTGTGGGTCGTGACCCCTTTCACAGGGGTCGCCTAAGACCATCGGAAAACACAGACATATACTCTACAGTTATGAAGTAGCAACGAAAATAATTTTGTGGTTGGGGGGGGGGTCGCCACAACATGAGGAACTGTAATAAAGGGTCGCGGCATTAGGAAGGTTGAGAACCACTGTTGTAGGTAGATACAAAATGGTGGAAATTTATACGAAACAAAGGTTAAAAAAAATAAAAATAATAATAAAAATAAAAATAAAAAGTAGTAGTTTTCCCGTCGTGAAGATATTTTACAAGTAATGGAAGATAACAAATGTCGTGATATACTCGTGTTAGGCTCACATAACGGAACGCAGAGAGCGACTTCATTTTCAGACTCAAGGGACACTACAGTCAAACCCACTTATCTCGACCTCGGTTAACTCGCCAACCCTGTTATGTCGACGTTTTTTTAAAAAAAAGCGGAACCGCCAAAATTCTCTCTTTGTCTAAAGCATTTTCTCCTCGGTTATGTCGATTTCTTTTATGTATTTAACAGCGTATTGATTGATGTGGTTAAAAACTTTAACGACATTCCGGTGACATTTTGCGGCTTGCCAGTATTTCCCCGTGAATGATGCCATGCGTACGTTCCTTCTCAGGTGCAACCTCCTTAATCCGAGCCGTTACACCAGACAGTCGTCCGGGTATGGCAGCAGCTCCGTCTGTGCATATGCAGACACAAAAGGACCGTTTTAGTTGTCCTGATATACAACCGCCCAGTGACTTGTACAGTTCTGCTCCTGGAGGGTTGGTTGGCAAAGAGAGTTCACATAAAAAATCCTAATGCACACCCTCCTGATAAAGATATCGCACGTAAAAAAGTAGTAATGCCTTGTTGTCGACATCTGTAGATTCCACTACCCGTAGTGCGTACCACGGTGATGTATTAAACATCTCCAAAAATTGTGTTTTAATGTCTTCGGCTATTTCCTCAATGCGCCCTAGTCACAGTGCTAGGGCGCATTGAGGAAATAGGCACATAAGGCACATAAGCTATCTTTTTAACAGCAGCCTCTCCTAGAAACACGGCAAATGTCTTTAGTGGAGGGCAAGATCAATTCTTTACCAATAGTGAATGGCTTTTCAGCATTAGCAAAACGGTTAGCCGTCAAATACGATGCTCTCAGTGCAACAGGTGAACAATCCCAAGAGAAATACACCACAGTAAATAAAATGGAAATAATTTGATGTTTCTTGGGCGGCCCGGTACCATTTGATCCACGGACCGGTACCGGTCCGCGGCCCGGGGTTTGGGGATCACTGCTTTAGCCTACTAATTATTATGGACTTAAATTATTAAATTAGGCATAGCCTAAAATTTAGGCTTTATTTAGTTTATTAGTATTAGACTAATTCTAATTTATTAACGGACATCATGTACATAAAATTGTTTTTCGTTTATCTCGATCATCGGTTATCTCGACGCTGTTTGGAAAACTCCTAGGCCGTCGACATAATCGGGTTCCACCGTACTATGTAAGCAACGTCATTTCCCTTTAAAAAAAAAAAATCACTCTGACTATACAGGGTGCTATTTCCTGTTAAGAGACCTCTGAAAAGTTTACCTCTATAATCAACTCTCTGTGCCTCAATAGAAAACCTTCTTAATCCAGTGGCCAAACTTTAAAATTACACTTAATAAAAGCCCTATTTAACCTAGTGTCAGGGCCGGCCTTAGGCCACTGCAACCTATGCGGCCGCATTGGGCCCCGCACTTTTTTCTAATACAAAATCTTAATTTTCACTTATTATCCTTATCCCTACCAAGACTGGGCGCCGCGCAGTCCGTTTCGCATAGGGCCCCGCAATTGGTAGGGCGGGCCCTGCCTAGTGTAATCCTATAGTTTTAGAAATAAAACTATTATTACGAGGTCAGCTATAAGTATAATAATTCAATCAAAAAAATTCCATTCATCCTAGTGCAGGGGTCGGGAACCTACGGCTCGCGAGCCAGATGTGGCTCTAGTGATGGCTGCATCTGGCTCGCAGACAAATGTTCGATTATAAAAAAAAAATTGTTTCTTTAGACTCCTTTGATTAGCAACAGCATAACAATGTTATTAAAAAGAATTCAGAGACATAATTTTAGCTTTTTCAGTGTTGAAATTACACAAAATGCGCACATTTACTTGAATTTTTGTTTTAAACATTATGTATGGCTCTCACTGAATTACTTTTCAAAATATGTGGTGTCCATGACTCTCTCAGACAAAAAGGTTCCCGACCCCTGTCCTAGTGGGAAGATGGTAGCCAAAGTATATTAATTCAAATGGTAAATCAGAAGTTTGCTGAATAGCGTGTTGGGGTTTGGAGCAGGGGGGGGGCATGGCGGTGTACGTTGGCGTCGGTAAACCAAGTCTTACGGCTTCGGTAGATCAGGTCCCAAGGGGGGGAGACAGCCCCACGGAGAGAGCCTCATGAATCCAATCGCCATCAAACCAAGACAACACGCAGCTACCACGGAATGACAAGGGCTGGCAATCTAGCGTACGGTGAGCACCAGCCCCGAAACCCGTTAAACATTTCATGACTTGTAAAGATTGCATTTATTATTTAGGGTGGATAAAATTTACCCCCGGGCCTGACTCCCATCAACACCGTGCAAGGAAAGTAACCGGAAGTGATTCTCAGCCAGGTTTAGAAAAAAAGGGGGGGGGGTATTGAGGGCGAGGAATTAACTAAAGTGACATATTCCCGGTATATATATATATACATATAAATCTATATATAATATGTATATAAGTATATGTACATACATATTACTGAGTATAAGAAGAATGTGTTTAGTCATACAAAGACAGGAAAAACTCATGGTACCAGAACCTGAAAGGAGGGTGTCATGAGATCGGGGGAAAAAAAGGGGGGGGGGGGTTGAGTGTTATATTTGTTATCGTATGTTATAATCAGGATGTAGTGTGATTAAAAAAGATACTACTGGCAGTAAAGCCAAACTTCTTTAAAAAACAACAACAACAACAAAAAAAAAACAATTAGTGATGTCTAAGAAAATAAAAAAAGGGGGGGGGGGGTTGAGTGTTATATTTGTTATCGTATGTTATAATCAGGAGGTAGTGTGATTAAAAAAGATACTACTGGCAGTAAAGCCAAACTTCTTTAAAAAACAACAACAACAACAAAACAAAAACAATTAGTGATGTCTAAGAAAATTGAATAATTTGTCAGAATATGTTAGGACAGAAGACGACCACACACATCAATGGCCCATTTGTTGTTGTTGTTGTTGTTGCTGCTGTTGTTGTTGTTGTTACAACAATGAGCGAATCTGATGATTATCTTCAGCTTGCACTATAAATACCGCAGAAATATTTACTGATTTTTTTGTTGTTGATATCATGGATATAAAATAATATATTTTTCTATCTGCCATAAAAGATTGTTGATGGAATAAAACAACAACAGGGGTATGCAGAGGCGTAGCGAGAGGGGGGGGCAGGAGGGACAGATGTCCCCGGACGCCAGCTAGTTAGGGGCGCCAAAATGTGCTTTGATATTATTTTATTGATGAAAATAATGGGTTTGAGAGTTGAAAAAAAGAAAAAGGGGCGCTTTAAAATGGATCTTGTCCCCGGGCGCGAATCTTGTCCCCGGGCGCGAATCTTGTCCCCGGGCGCCAAACACCCTCGCTACGCCTCTGGGGGTATGTAATTGAAATAATATGAGCTTGTGGAGATATTTCCAAAAAAAAACAACAAAAAAAAAAAACCAGGGATTCTCTAAAAAGCTGAACTGATTGAATGATTGTTCCAGGTTTTCTTAAAATTTCCAGATTTAATCTCGAATTTTAGTGATGAAAATTTATTTAAAAAAAAAAGAAAAATGAAAAAAATATAAAAAAATAACGAAGAAAAAAAAAGAAGAAAACAGTCTGTCTTTAGGCCACCATGAAAACGAACCCTTGACTCATTTTCTTGTTCATTTTTTTCCTTCTCTATTTTCTTGACCGTTTTTGTAAAAGAGTGAATAAATTTATCAACCAATTTGGGACTGTTTGGCAACAAGGAGATCCATTTCTATTCAGAGTTCATGCTTGACCTATTTTCAAATCTGAATTAAAAAATTACGCACGAGCGGTTGCAGGAACGCAGTCGCGACCGTAATGAGATGAAGCAGATGACGTCTTGTTCACGAACCACTGGGCCGCGTAGGTCTGTGTCCGTCGATGGTCCACGAAGGTCCAATGGTCCACGCACAAGCCAATCAAGTAGCTTAACCCCTTCAGTTGTTATCGCTGACGTTCAGACTAAGCACGCTCTAAAGCGGGGGAAAAAAAAATTCACCCCAGCAGACGGGAACAAAACCTCATCTCGAAATCTTGAAGAAGTTTGCACTCCGTTCTTGCCGCCCGCAAACAACACTGTGTCTTTATGTGTGTGTGTCGTCTCTTTTGGTGTTGTCTCTGCCGAACTCCTTTGTGTTTTTACGCCATAATGAACCACGTGACAACGGGGATGCCCGAAGCGATTACTCGGGCCGAGAGAGAGAGTCTCTCGTGATTAACTTTGAACAACTTGAAATCGATTACTGCTATCAGCCAATTCTCGAGCCCTCTGGCGAGTGCCGAATCCGGATGTGAACAGAAGAAGGAAAAAAACAAAAAACCAACAACTTTCCATCCGGTTGAGGAATAATTTCAGATGGCGATGTCATATTTGGTCGATTTTTACACAATAGTACAGGATGATTATACATTGTATTGTCCCATAGAAATGCGTACTTTAAAAGATGAATAAAAAATAAATTATTTTTAAAATCCGCCATATTAGACTAGGGGGCGGAATACATATGGGCGGTGGGATAACATATATTATCTCCATCCCCTTTTTTTTTCAACAAAACTTCCACGCTCCCCCCTCCAAAAAAAAAAATCAGAGCAGAAACATTAATACCAGAATAACATCCATCCAAGAACAGTGTTTAGATAACTCTTATATAGTTTTCAACTGTCACCAAATTCAAATTCAAAAAGAAAATATCCTGTTCTTAGCCCCACTCCAAGACCTCACCATTCACTCTAGTATTGGCCAATATGCTAGAAAGAGTAGAACTTAAACTAAAAATAATTTGACGATCTTTCAAACACAATCCTCCTTCATCGAATCATAGAACAAGGGAGAGGGGAGGCGGACATGGAACCCAAGCAAGGGAGTCAATGACGTGTTATATTCTTAGTGAAACTTTCAGACATTCCCCTAAGGATGAATATGAGACAACCGTTATCTAGAAACAAGGCCCCGATGGCTTATCTTCGCTCTAACGGGACGTTATCCTCAATACATGTTTACTAATCTTCTGCTGAGCGGAAATAATCAAATACTCTTATGAAAAAAATATCTAAAATATTTTAAAAAACAACAACAGAAGACACCCTTAAACCAGCGTTTCTCAAACTGTTAATTGGAGGTCACGTTTGGAAGTTACTATCAGGGCGCCGTTGCCAGATTTATTCAAGACATTTTCTTTTTATTCGACCTTAACCATTCACGTTATGCGGACCGGCAACGTAAGGCTCGTGGGCCGGTGCCGGTTCGCGTACCCCCATTTAAGAAACGCTGCCTTCCACTACAAGGGTATAGAGACAACAACTGCAGTTCCCGTATTCGTTTTAAAAAAAAATATTTTTTTTTTCGTATGACACATATTTCCATCAACCCGCCGCCTGGTGTGCAATGTTATTGGGGTAACGAAATTGTTGATGAAATATTAAAGGGCGGCTACTGTGGCCCGATAATGCCCTCGGAGTTACTGGTGAATGTCAACTCTGGGACCTCCGGTGAGGAAGTATAATGTACGGATGTCTTCCTGTGGAGTTGCTGGAGGGTAAGGAAAGGGGAGGGGGGAGAGGGCTGGGGTTTTAGGGGGAGAGTGTGGGATATGAGGGGAGATCGCAGGGTTTGAACGGAGATAGGGGTTTGAGGGGAGGGGGTGGGGTTTGAGGGAGAGATAGGCGGGGTTTGAGGGGAGAGGGGCGGGGGTTGAGGGGGAGAGGGGCGGGGTTGGGGGGGAGGAGGGCGGGGTTGGGGGGGAGAGGGG